>JAOXYA010428845.1:0-17479 GCA_028565675.1 Sorex palustris
GGGAATGTGCACTGGTGGAGGGATGGGTGTTTGATCATTGTATGATTGTAACTCAAACATGAAAGCTTGTAACTGTATCTCACAGTGATTCAATAAAATTTAAAAACTGGAGGGGCAGGGGCTCAGGGCTGCACAAAATGGGAGTACTCCAAAGACAGGCTTTGAGGTCAGGGGACAGGCTATGGGAGTTGGCTGGGCTAACTGGAGTGGGGAAAGAGGAGGAGGTGAGAGCAGTGGAGAGCTGATGTGGAGAGGAGCACTGTTCTCTGAGAACTTTCTCAGAAAAGATCACCATTCAAATATGTGAAGACTGCCCAAAACTCAGCAAGAAGAAAGCAAACTGGAGTCAGAGTAATAGCATAGCAGGGAGGGCTCTTGCCTTGCACGAAGCCAGCTCGGGTTTGATCTCGAGCACCCCAAATGGTCTTTAAGCACCTCCAGGAGTGTTCCCAGAGTGCACAGCCAGGAGTAACCCTCTAATATCACTGGGTATGGCACCTGCCCCTTCCTCCCTAGTAAAGCAAACGGATGTTTAAAATAGCACTGTGTAGGCGGCACAGAGGAGCAGAGGGCTCTGCCCCATGATGTACAATCTGTTTCCACACATCTGAGGACTAGGTTGAACCTCGAGCCTGGCCTAAATATTCCTACAGCTCCCTGGCACCCTCTAGACAATGACTGAGGGGACAAACCATGCAGGAAACAGCAAAAGCAAAAAATAAAAAGCAAAAACTAAAACTGAGCAAAACAGGGCTGGAGAGATAGTTCAGCAGGTGAAACCCTTCCCTTGCATGTGGTTGACCCAGGTTTGATCCCCAACACCCCCAATGGCCTCCTGAGCCCTGCCAGCAGTGATCCCTGAGCACAGAGCCAGGTGTAAGCCATGAGCACTGCCAGGTGTGGCCCCCAAACCAAAAACTCACCAAAAACTGGCAAAAGGTCTGAACAGACTCTTTTGTCAAAGCTTGCCAGAGGGCAAATAAGCCAACCTGTAAAATGGTGGCCCGTGGCAGGGTCCTTTGAGCAGCATGGACACAGTGCAGTCCTGTAGGAGCCAACGCAGCCACCACCCCTTCCCCAAGGCTGGTGAGGACACTGTAGCACTGTCCTCCTGTTGTTCATCAATTTGTTCGAGCAGGCACCAGTAACGTCTCCTTTGTGTTATTACTGTTTTGGGCATATTGAATATGGCACAGGGAGCTTGAAAGGCTCTGCCGTGCAGGCAGGATACTCTCAGTAGCTTGCCGGGCTCTCCAAGAGGGGCAGAGGAATTGAACCCGGGTCGGCCGCATGCAAGGAAAACGCCCTACCCACTGTGCTGGGAATGTTCCTCCCTCACCGGTGGAAGGGGAAGTGAGTGGCAGGGTCAGCAGCTCTTAACAATCTGAAATACTACGGTACATTTCCTTGACCCAAGTGTTCGGAGAGGACATAGAAGGAAAGAAATCAAGGAGGGGAAGAAGAGAACAGGAAGTAATGGGTGAATCAGGGCTTCAGTTCTATGGTGAAATGGGTGAGTGCTAAGGACATATCCAAAACACTGTCACTGTATCACTGTCATCCATTGTTTATCAATTTCCTCGAGCAGGCACCAGTAATATCTCCTTCATCCTAGCCCTGAGATTTTAGAAAGTTCCACATTCGAGGCTCTTTCAGGGCCAGGAGAATGAGACCCATCTTTGTTACTGGGTTTTGGCATATCAAATACACCACGGGGAGTTTGCCAGACTCTGCTGTGCGGGCAGGATACTCTTGGTACCCTGCCAGGTTCTCCAAGAGTAAGAAGTAGATAATAAGAGGTTGCTAGGAGCTGGGTTTTATAGTCTCTGGGTCTTGGCCATTGATGGGATAACACGCTGCCGAGGGCAGTTGGTGGGTGTAATGCCTACCTACTGGAAGATGGGGGATCTGGGTGGAGGAGGTCCAGTCCCAATCCAAGCAGGTT
Source organism: Sorex palustris (assembly GCA_028565675.1). Lineage (NCBI taxonomy): Eukaryota > Metazoa > Chordata > Mammalia > Eulipotyphla > Soricidae > Sorex > Sorex palustris. The sequence goes on from JAOXYA010428845.1 coordinate 1,946, forward strand.
TGGAGATCTCAGCCCTGGGTCCTTCATGCCTGGGCTCCTCTGCTGGTTTCTTCATGCATGAGGCTCATCCGAACGTGTGGAGAGTGGTCTTAAGCATGGCTGTGGCTGGTTCCGGAGGTCTTCAGCTGCCGGGGCTCTGCTCGGGGCGGGGAGGGAAACTCAACCCACCCACCTCCAAGGGGCCCTGCTGAGGACAGCCAGGCGCGGGGGCAGGAGACTCAGCGCTGTTCTCTTTCGGGAGCTGGGTTTTATAGTCCCTGGGTCTTGGCCATTGATGGGATAACACGGCGGTGGGGGCAAAACACAGACTCGGCAAAACTGAAAACATAAGATCCGAACTGCCACTATGGGAACTTTGTAAGGTGCCTGTCAAGGTGACAGGAGGGGCTGGAGTTGGGGTTGGGGTGGGGAGGGAATATGGGAACACTGGTTCAGAGAAGCTGACACTGGGGATGGAATTGGTGCCGGAATATTATATGCCTAAAACACAGCTGTCAATAACTTTGTAAATCACAGTTCTTTAAATTAAAAAAAATTAAAAATAAAATAATAAAAAACATATTTTTTAAACAGTATGAAATACTGGCCAGAGAGACAGTCCAGCAGGTGAGGCCCTTGCCTTGCCTTGCTTGAGCCCTGCACAGAGTAAGCCCTCACCTCAGCTTGGTATGGTCTAGAAAAATAAGCAAATAGACAAGAAATAGGAACTACACTCTCCCACTTCCTGGGGCGTCCAGCAACTACACTCATGAGCATTTACCCAAAGCGACGCAAAAAAACTTACATCCACTCCAAGCTGCACACAGTCTCCAAAACTTAGGAGTGACCAAGATGTGGTTTCCCTTGGGGAAGGCGCACGGCTGTGACTCCAGCTCAGCCTAGCACAGCCGAGGCTGGGGGGTCCCGTGCGGGAGCAGTAGGCAGAGCAGAGAGGGGGCTGCAGGCAAGGGAAGGAGCTACACAGGCGCATCCAGTCATGTGTACTGTGGGTCGGGCACCCATCGGGACCCCCGCCCTGAGAGGTCTCTGATGATCACAACGGTGGAGAGAGTGGGCGGTGTGTGCAGGGAAGAGTGGAGGGTGGTGTGCAGGGGAAGGTGCAGAGGAGAGTGGAGAGGAGTGTGGAGGGGATGGAGGGGAGAGTAGAGGGGGTGTGGAGGGAGAGCAGAAGGAAGTGTGGAGGGGAGATTGGAGGAGAGAGTGGAAGTGGAGGGGTGATGTGGAGAAAAGAGTACAGGGGAGAGTGGAGGGGAGGGTGGAAGGGAGTATGCAGGGGTGTGGAGGGGAGAGTGGAAGGGGCATGTTTTGATTCCACAGAAGATCATCCAGTATTTGTCCTTCTCCCTCTGGCTTTATTCACTTATATAATACCTTCATATCCATGTAAGTTGCAGTGAACAGCAAGGTTTCATCCTCGGATTCAGAGAGATGGTTCAGGTTCTCACCTTGCACACAGCTGCCTCCAGTTCGATCCCCGGTACCATACAGGATCCAGTGAGCGCCGCCAGGAGTGGTCCCTGGGCACAGGGCAAGGAATAAGCCCGGAGCATCACCAGAAGTAGCCAAAAATTTTTTTTAAAAATTATTTTTTGTTATGTTGGGTTACTATTCTATTGGTATTTCCAAATGGTAGAAAATCTAATTTTAGAGATATGCACAAGGATTTATATAGAAGTCTATGGCTCTATATACAATGGTAAAAAAAAAAATGAAACAACTTAAATTCCTAACCTTTGCATATTGGTTACATAAATTATGATACATTTATGTCACCGAATAATATATGTAGCACTAAAAATTGTATTTGTGGGAGTTATTTAATAGCAGGCAAATGCTCTTCTGTTAACTGGGGATGGGGGAGGGAAACAGGTTGAAAAAAACTGTTGAAACAGACTTAAGCAGAGGGAAAAATCCTGCAGGGAGACGCATCTGATACCACACCAGTCCTGGCTCTCCGGGCGGAGGCTTGCAGCCAGGACTGTTTTCCTGGTTTTAAGTATATTCTCAATTGTTTTACAATGAACGTGTATTGCTTTTATAATTAGGAAAGATAATACTAAAAAATGAATCCTCAAATTAGGATGGAAGATAGTGCAGATGGATTTATTCATGCAAAAATAAAACTGTTATCAAGGGCCTTCTGTGTTCCAGAATCCCAGAACCGAAGACCAAGTCCTGCTCTATGGCTTCCGGTCAAGAGGAGAAATACTTCCAAGTTTCCAGCCACTTTCAAATTCATGACTGAAGAAACCCTTTGAAAAGTTTCTTTATTAACTGTTAAATAGCAATAATTTGTTCAGGGCTTGTGGAAGCTCCGGATTTCTGCAGAACATCCACAGAACGCAAACACGTGCCTTCCTGGTCAAGGTCATAGGGCTGTGGGCAGCAGATGCACTTAGTTGGAGACACGGGCTACATGCTTAAGGCCCCTATGAGTGTGGGGCCAGAGTGATAGCTCTGGTAGGGCAGGTAGGGCATTTTCCTTGCATGCAGCCTACCCAGGTTCAATCCCCAGCATCCCATATGGTCCCCCGAGCACTGCCACGAGTGACTACTGAGTGTAGAGCCAGGAGTAACCCCTGAGGATCGCCAGGTGTGAAGACCCCCCCAAAAGAAATCCCCTCCCAAAAAAATAACAAAGGATCTATGAGTGTGAGCACCAACGAAGTGAGGTGAGGGTCAGGGCAGGACCTGCCAGTGTGGTGCCTGCTGGTGGTCTCATAGACAACTCAGGGTCAAGAGACTCAGATGATGGAAAGGGACTTGCAGGACAAAACGAATCCACAGATGGCTCAAGGCCAAGGATAGGGCCAGGGAAGGCAGGAGCTGGGCCTCAGCAGTGCTTGCTCTGAGCTCCCCAGGAGAAGGAAGACGAAGAAACAAGACCCATTTAAGAAATTGGGATGCAAGGTCAGAGAGAGCAAACAGAGAGTAGGGTGCTTGCCTTGAATGTAGCCAACTGGGTTTGGATCCCCACCATCCCATATGGTCCCCCAAACTCCACCAGGAGTGATCCCTGAGCACAGAAGAATATGTCCTGAGCATTGTCAGGTGTGGATCAAGGGGAAAAAAATGTAATGAAAGAAGGGATTTGGAGCTGGAGAGACAGAACAGAGGGTAGTGCATTTGCCTTGACCAGGGTTTGATCCCTGACACCCAATTTGGCCCCCTGAGCCCCACCAGGAGTGACCCTCAAGCGCAGAGGAATAAGCCCTGAGCACCAGCAGGTGTGGCCCAAGAGAAAAAGAAAAGAAATCTTGTTCCGCCTCTCTGTGTTGTTTTCGTGGGTTTTGTTTTTGTGAGGCCGAGACAGTACCTGGGACCTCACACACACAAGGCTTGTGCCAGAGTGAGGCTGAGCTCACCCCGCCTGAGAAACTGGAAGAAAGTTCTCGTTCGGGGGTGGGAGAAGCCACAGCTGCAGTCAGAAAGGAAAACGTTTCCATCCCCAGGTTGGGTCACAGAGAAGTTTTAAAAAGCAAGAGGAAGTCCCGAGATGACAGGCCAGGGGACGGTGAGGGGACAGAGGGGCCAGGGGACCTTCTGGGCGGTGCCGGGCCTCCGTGTTTGTGTTCTTAAGATGCCTATTATGGGGGTCGCAGAGAAGCTCCTATGGTGCTGTGGAGAAGATGGGAGCCCCTGGAGTGTGTGGGCAGGGAGGAGGAGGGTCCTCACTTCCTGTCCCCTCTGGGAAATGCTCCCCAGGAGAGGCGCCGCGGCACCCCAACGCTGGTCCCCACTCAGCATCCAGCCGCCCTGCTTCTGCTTCGCTTCTTCCACTGTTCTGTCCTGAGAGCAGAGGGGTGTCCCCAGAGTTGCTCTGCTGGACCTGGGCGCCAGAACAGCCCTGACACCGCCCCTCAGAGGCCGGTTCTGGGGCCTCAGTGTCCCCTTGCACATAGCAGAGCCCACAGCAGCATGTGGTGAGGAGTGCAGAACTAACCAGTCTCAGGGACAGCGGGCTGTGTCAGAGGCGGAAGATGCGGAAAGTGTGTTCAGCTGGGAAAGGCTGTTTCGTTCTTCCTCTCCCACTCCCCCCTTCAACTCCCTCTCCTCACGCCATACCTGTCCCCGCACCCCAGAACGGCTCACCAAGTGCTCCCCTGCCTTCAGCTCCCTCCTCCCATGCCCCCATCTAAAGGCGGGAGAACTCCTTCACCTGGCTGATTCCACCCTGCCTGGCTCCAAAGCCTGCAGTTTTTCTGAAAGGTCTTTGTGACCCCCTTTACTGGGTGGGGGACTCCTCTGGGCTTTGCCGGCACCAGTACAGACCCAAATGGCACAGCCTAAAAATTTCAATGCTTTCAGTTGTTTTACTTTTGCTTTATTTTTTTTTTTAGTTTCTTTGATCCGTCACCCCCGTTCTGAGCTACTTGAACAAATTTGGGGTGTCTGATGGATCTTTGCATCTCGGGAAGTCTCTGCATCTTACCTGGGTCCAGGGAACGCATCTGACTTGAATGAGCTCGTAGACGGGAGACATCCATCAATCACTTGGACAGTGCTGGGAAGGAGAGCTAACAGTTCATCCCACAAATGTTTGCTGACCCCACTAATTCCAGACCTCTGTTAGGTTCCTGCAGCCATGCGAGACGCTCTGTGGGAAATCAATGGCCAGTGTTGACTTTAGCTCCTGTGAATTACAGGAACTGGGCCCAGAAACATAAAGAGCATGAGAGGTGCACAGGCTGTACACTCTGGGGGTGCAGTCAGTCAGAAAAAATTCTTCCAGGGCCGGAGAGACAGTACACCAACTAGGGCGCCTACCTCACACATGGCCAATCTGGGTTTGAGCCCTGTCAACCCCAAATGAGGGGCTGGAGCAATAGCACAGCAGGTAGGGCATCTGCCTTGCACGTGGCCGACCTGGGTTCGATTCCCAGAATCCCATATGGTCCCCTGAGCACCGCCAGGAGTAAAATTCCTGAGTGCAGAGCCAGGAGTAACCCCTGTGCATCATCGGGTGTGACCCAAAAAGAAAAAAAAAGAAAGAACCCCAAATGGTCCTCCGAGCCAGGAGTGATCTCAAGCACAGAACCAGGAGTAATCTCTGAGTGCCATCAGATGGGGCCCCCAAAATAAGAGCTCCCTCAGCTTTCCATGAGAGTGGGGGAAGAGGGGATCGGGGGGGGAATCATGCATTGCTCTGTCTCTGTCTACCTCTCTGTCTCTTGCCCCCCACCACCACCCTGCCAGGGATTAAACCCAAGGTTTCATGTGCAAAGCAAGTTCTCTACTACCGAGCCCATCTAGGCCTCATGATCTCGCTTTTCATGGCACCCCGGGCAGAGCCAGAGTCCTCTTTCCGGCCCAGGGCCCAGCAGGTTCTTCCTGCAGGCAGATGGACAGCGACCACCCTCAGCTCTCTGAGGCCGCCTTGCTCACCTTGTGGTCTGGCTAGGAGAGAGGACGAGCAGGAAGTGAGGCTTCAAGAACCTCCATTCCTGATTCGGGCTGATCTCTGTCATTCTCCTGGACATGCTGCTTTGTCATAAACCTGGATTCTTGCACAGAAAAACTGGAAGCAGACTGGCAGCTGAAGAGACGGAAATAACTTGCAACAGAGAAGCGGGGACATCAGGTAAACAGTCTCAGCAAATGAGGACCTTCTCCTCCAGGACCCGGAAACCAGCAGAGAGCTCAGCCCGAAGAAGTGCCACGGGATGTCATTCAGACACCTCACACCTGCTCCCCGTCCTCCTACGGACATAGCACCTCCTGGGGGCTCAGGAAATGATGCGAGTATCCGGAAACCTGCAACTCACAGGCTTCGCAGGAGCGGCTCTGTCTGTTGAAGCTAACGGTGCGTGTCTGCGAGGACACATTTATGTACAAGGAGAGAGTGGCTGCGTTTCCGCCTCTGACCGGTGAAGCACAAGAGCACAGAAGTGGACACCAGGGATATCCTGAGCAGGACACCGGGCCTGGTGGTCAAGGTCACACAGCGAGCTAGACACAGTTATACCAGCAGGCTTGGGGCAGGGGCTGAGACCACAGAGGCAGCTGATTCACGAGGCCGTACAGGCAGTCTGGCAGCTGGCGGGTGGGGTCGACACGGCCACCAGTGGCCAGAAATGTCTCAGAGCCTCAGGAACAGATCTGGGACCTGCTAATGCTGAGACCACAGCCTCAGGAGGGTCCCAGACCCAAGCGGCTGCCAGCACTGACCACTGAGCAAGTGCCCCTCTTACTCTCGAAATGCCCACAGCCCCCTCACACTCAGAGGTGCGGGCATTTAGCAGAGGGGTAGGTGGGGCCGCATCTTAGCTGGGCTCTCTGTCCTCTACAGGACTCTGGCCCTGGGGTACCAGCAAGTTGTCAGCTCCGAACATGCCCTCCCTACAACTTCACAGATTGTCGGGGGGTTCAGAGGGTGGCAGAGGCTCTGGTCCCTACTGCCTCACCCCACAACAGTCACCTCGCTTGGATCCCTCCCAGGCTCCCCTCTTCTCAGGAGTCGACAGAAGACAGCTGGGGGCTCCTTGCAGGGTGCCTGTCACTCATTCCTCAGCTGCTCCCACAGAAGCTGGGGCCTCCATGTACACTGCAGGGGGGCTGAGGGTGTTAAGAGGGTTCAGGCTCCCAGGAGGAGGCGGGGTTCCTTCAGTGCCCACCTGGGTCCCCGTCCAGCCCAGAGTCCATGTCCAATATGGTCCTGGACTGGGTGGGGGGCTCTGTCTTTTAAGTCAGTTCACTGTGTGAACTCAGGGAGATCTCAAATTCCCTGAGAAAGGGGCCTCCTGCCTGTCTACCCAATCACTCCTGATACCTTGACGGAAACACTCATAGTCACACACACACACACACTACACCCGCACATTCACAGTCACCCACCCACACTCATATACACTCATATACACACTCACACGCACATATACACTCACACTCACAGATCCACATCCATACACTCACACAATCAAATACACACACTCACTACACCCACAGTCACCCCCACACTCTCACATACACACACATCCATATATACTCATACACACACTCACATACACTCACACACATATATACATTCACACACTCACATCCCCACATACATACACTCACACAGTCATACACACACACTCACATACGTCTCCCACACAGTCACCCACACACACACTCACACATTCACATACCCACATACACTCACATACTCACATACACATACTCATATACACTCACATACCCATATACATATATATACTTACTCACATACACTCATGCACACCACATACACACACACAACTCACCCACACTCTCATGAACACACATTCTCTCCCCTCCCATCTCATCTATGTTTCTGTTTCTTTGGTTTGGGGTCACACCTGGTGAAATTTGATGGAATACGCAGTGCTGGGGGGTCAAACAGGGGCCCCCATGTACAAAGCCTGTATCTAGCCCTTTGAGCCACCTCTCAGTCCCACTGAATCTTGGCTTAAAAAATGGACTTCTTGGGGGTCAAAGATATAGCACAAGGGGCAGGGTGCTTGCCTTGCACCTGACAGTCCCAGGTTCAATCCCCAGCACATACTGAGCCCTGCCATGAGTCAGCACAGACCTTGCCTGAGCACAGAACCCAAACAGGGCCCATCCTACAGCCCCCTCAGCTGAGAAGGTGGAGCTGTGTGCAGCAAGCCCTGATTCGCAGGGGAGCAAAAGTCTGGAAAACCACAAACAAGTAAAGAGGCAAGAGAGGACGTGACAGAGGAGAGATGACCAGGAGGCCCGGCGGGCCCAGGCCTGGCTTGGTGGACTCAGGAGACTTGGTGAGGGCCGAGTGCCTGCCTCTGCACAGGCCCGGGGACCTTTCTGGGCCTCCCAGGACTATGACCCTCCTGAGTGCCACCTCCTCCTGAGGCCCAGCCTGGCCCTGCTGCTGCCCCTCCCTGGCCTAGCGGTCATCACTTCTCTGTCACTCCTCTGTCACAGTCTGAGGTGAGCGAATGCTCTCCTTGCTGTCCTGAAGGAGCAGAAGAAACAGCTGTTAACCAGAGGTTAACTGCCCCATTCAACCCTGTACCACCACTTATGAAATATGAGACACCCTCCCCTCCCAGTCACTGAACTTTCCTGTGCCTCAGTTTACTCCTCTGTCCAACTGGGAACAACAGTGTTTGGCTGGCCAGTTGCTGTTGGTGAGTTAGTGTCTGCGTGGAGAAGCCTGGGCACTAGGTCAAAACAGGGCGCGATCCCTGGGTGACCTCACCCTACCGGTCTAGAGTAGGAAGAGTCTCTCCCGCAGTCGGGGCTCACCACGCTAAGTTCCGTGTGGCCCCTGCGTGGCCTCATCCTCCCAGACCGCAGAAGAGCGGGGGGAGTGTGGAGGAGCATGGGGAGCACTCAGGCTACCCTTGAAGCATCTGATCTGTCCACGCTGGGAAAGCAGTGCCTGTTGGCTCTGCTCCTGGCACGGGACCCGCAGCTCTCTGGGGGTTCCAGAACACTGGGGCCCAGCTACTGGAGAGTTTCTGAGTTGAAGCTCCCTGGGTCCTGCTGGACAGCTAAAAGGAGGGAAAGCCCAACTCTTCAGGCTCACTTTTTTTTTCTCTTTTTGGGTCACACTCGGCATTGCACAGGGCTTACTCCTGGCTCTGCACTCAGGAATTACTCCTGGCGATGCTCGGGGGACCATATGGGATGCTGGGAATCAAACCCGGGTCCGCCATATGCAAGGCAAACGCCCTACCCACTGTGCTATCCTTCCAGCCCCAAGAACACAGGAACCGAACTTCTTTTGCAGGCCGAGCATTTGTCCTCTCTCAGCTTTCTCAGATGAAGAAAAAACATGTTCTGGAGGTTGTCGGCTGCCTGGTCTGGGTCCCTTGGGGCTGGGGGGGGGGGTCTCACCCACCCCTCTCTGGAGTACCCTGAGTGAAACAGCCTGGCACAGGGTCTGGCAGCATCCTTATGACAAGTGTCATGTTGCTCCCTTCCAGAAGAGGAAGACATGTGATTAGGATGGTGGCCGATGATGAGATTATCTGGCGCCAGCCTCTCTCATTCTTCCCATTCTCTTCTCTGGACTGTGATTGCCTAAACCTGGGTCTGCAGACGTCTCAGCCTCGACGCTCTCCGGGGTCATGGGTTTTTAGCGCAAGGGCAGACATGCAGTGTGTGGGAGATGGTGCCACGGTATGTGGCCATCACAGATGGCAGCACTGCCTGAACGACACTTGGAATTTACAGACACCTGCAGCCTCGTAAAGCAAGTGCTCCACTGTGGAGCCTCTTCCCCAGGCTTGCAAAAACATTTGCACCTGCCCTGCAAAGGGAGATGGGAGGCAGTGGGAATGGGTCAGAGAATAAAACAAAGTCTGAAAAGAGTGATGGCTGGAGAGAGAGCACAGAGGGAAGGGCACTTGTCTCGCATGGGGCTGACCTGGGTTCAATCCCCAGCAGCCCCTCTGGACACCTGAGCTCTGCCAGGAATGATCCCTGAGCACAGACTGAGCTGTGGTCCCAAAAACAAAACAAACAAACAAACAAAAAAACAGGTAGAGAGAGGAGAATTTTTTGTGTGTGAAGGAGGAGGGGGCTGGAGTGATAGTACAGTGAGTAGGGCTTTTGCCTTGCACACTGCTAACCCGGCCAACCCGAGTTGGATTCCTCTGCCCCTCTCGGAGAGCCCGGCAAGTTACCGAGAGTATCTTGCCCGCATGGCAAAGCCTGGCAAGCTACCTCTGATGTATTCGATATGCCAAACACAGTAACAAGTCTCATAATGGAGACATTGCTCGGCCCGCTCGAGCAAATCGATGAACAACAGGAGGACAGTGCTACAGTGCAATGATTTTTTTTTTTTTGAGAAGAATGAACAGTTTAAGGCATTACTGAGATGATACACAGCACAGACTAACACAAACAATGCCTCTCCCTTGCTGGAGCTAGGCACCCTGTGTTGAGTGCCTGCATCTCTCCTGCTTCTGGCCCTGAAGTCCTCACCCCTTTGCTGGCTTAACCCTGGGTGTGTGCAGGCTCCCAGGGCAAGTGAAAAAAAAAAAAACATTTGTGGAAAGGAAGTGGAGTGTCTGAGGTCGTTGGACTGGCATTGTAGTTCCCCAGTTCCTGCCACAGGGCCGGGCTATGTCCTAAGAGCGGCAGGGCCGGACTGTGGGTCCTGTGAGAGGTAGGGTCAGCTGTGTCCTGTGAGTGGCTGGTACCCCTCGCTCTGTTCTGCCTCAGGCCCCCGTTGCAAATTCATCCTTCTGATGAGCCCCAGAGAGCAGAGAAAGCAGGTGTGGGCCTCAGCTGGGCCTCCTGTCTGCCCCTCTCTGGGGCTGTCTTGTCCATCCTTGGAAAAAATCCACAAAGGGACTGCACGCAGACCCTGGCCCCAGCACCCTGGGAAATTCTAGATAATCATTTCTGAGTAAATTATCTAAGTGTACGGGGACCCCCAGGGGAGCAGAGGGGCAGGAAGCGGGGACAGGAGGTGGGTGTGAGTGACTCATGCATTAATCACAGAGCAATTGGTGTGACAGGGGCCCAGCTGGACTTGGCAGAGGGACAGGTCACCCTTGTCAGGGAACGCCTGTCCATCCCCCAACACCCAAATGCCTGACATCCACCTTCCCTGGCCTCCTTCAGGCTCACAGAGATGCTGCTTCACTCACAGTCCCTGACCGCTGGGCATCCCGGCTTCCCCCCACTGCCCACACTGGCCAGGCACAGGGTGTGGCTCTCACCGACTGATGGGAGAGGTCACAGTGCTCCCTACCTGCCCCCAGCCCCCAGCCCCAGACCCTGAGCCCAGAAGCCCCTCCCCACTGTGCCCTCACCACCCCAGATCCAAATCTATTTGTTTTGGAGATTTTCACAACCAGTGAGCCCTGCCTCCCACACCACCATTCCCATCTTCGGGGCAAGCGATGTCTTTGCCCTGGTGTAACCCTCGATAATGAAGGTCAGCATGGTGTGGGGGTTGGGAGGAGAAAAGGCTCTTGACTAGAGCAGCTATTTCGGGGCTCCAGGCCAGAGTAATGGATCCAGATCTGAGATTTCAGTCTCAGCGCGACTCGCAAGGACACAACCCGGCACAAGTGTCATTGAGCATCTTCGAGTTCCTCATCAGTAATAGAGACAGGGCCAGAGTGATGGTCAAGAGGTCAGGCGTCAGCCTTGCATGCAGCCAACTCAGGTTCAACCCCCAGTACTGATACAGCAGTCACTGTCACTGTCATCCTGTTAATCATTGATTACTTGAGAAGGCACCAGTAGCATCTCCATTTGTCCCAGCCCTGAGATTTTAGTATCATAAACTCTATGCTCTCTCTCGGTGGATGCGGCACGCCAGCTGGATATCCTTGGGTGTGAGGGTGACGTGCTTGGTGGGGAATGCATACAGGTTGGTGTCCTCGAAGAGCCCCACCAGGTAGTCCTCCCACGCCTCCTGCAGCGCCATGACGGCCAAGCTCTGGAAGTCTGGGAGCACAGGTCGATCTTGAAGTCCTACTTGATCTCGCGTACCAGCTGCTGGAAAGGTAGCTGGCGGATCTCACGTGGTGCTACGTGGCACTACTGATGCAGCAGTAGCCAAGGGAAATAGATTATGGGGTGACTGGGGGTGGGATCTGGCAACAGATAAAGGGAAGCCCCCAGGCCCCCTCCTCCCCATGCCCCCTTCTCTCTCCCCACCTCACTCCACTGGCACATGCTCTCTAGACCCTCTCATCTCTCCCCAGATCAGGGGCCCAGTATAGGTGGACCAGTACAGGCAGAACACTCAGGACCAGACGGGGGCAGGGATAGCCAGGGCTCAGATAGATGCCCAGCAGAGTTCAGCTGCAGGCAGGGCTTGAACGCCCAGGAGTCTCACCAACAAGGACATGGCCATAGCTGGAGACAAGGAAAGCATACACCAGATAGAGAGCAGAGAGTAACTCGACAGGAAGTCATTCAAAGACGGGGCAGTATGGGACAGGACCAGTGACTTCTTTCCCGGGAGGCGATGGAGACTTGCGTGGACAGCACAGGGAAGTCACTCAGAGGGCTGGGCAGCATCAGGGACAGGACTGGTGACGTCCTTCGTGGGTAAGAGAGGCCTGGGCATCTGGGGAGGGGTCCAAATCCTTCTGCCTTTATCTGTACAATAAACTCTAACTTTTCATCTACCAAGTTTTGTTTGCAAAACTTTCATACAATCCAGGCTGGAGCGATAGCACAGCAGGTAGGGTGTTTGCCTTGCACGTGGTCGAGCCGGGTTTGATCCCCAGCATCCTATATAGTCCCCCAAGCACCGCCAGGAGTAATTTCTGAGTGCAGAGCCAGGAGTAACCCCTGTGCATCGCCCGGTGTGATCCAACCTCCCCCCCCCAAAAAAAAAACCTTTCATACAATCCTCAAGAACCCACGAATGCAGGAAAATATGCTTTCGTGGTAACATAGTACCACATATGGTTCCCGATCCCTATATGGTCCCTGATCACTAAATGGTCCCCGATCCCTGAGCACTGCCAGGTGTGACCCAAAAACAAAAAAATAACAAAAACAAGCATCCCCACCACTGGATCTGAGAAAAAGTTTTGTAAGTGGACAATAGTTTTGTCTTGTTCTGTTTTCAGGGCCACATCCAGCCGTACTCAGGGCTTACTCCTGGATCTGTCCTCAGGGAGTACTGAAGGTGGGGCCAGGGGGGCCATATATGGTGCCAAAGATCTAACCCAGGTCAGAAATGAGCAAGGCAAGCGCCCAGTCTGCTGGCTGAACTATCTCTCTGGCCTGTAAGTGGACATACTTTAGGATCCTGGTGCAGGGAGCAGGGAAGTGGCTCAGTGATAAAGCACTGTCCTGCAGGTTCGAGGATGCAAGTTCCATACCCAGCACCACCCCACAGGCTGGGTGCAATCCCAGTACCCAAGCAAACACATGCTCCCCAGGGATCACTATGACCAAGTATGCGACCCCAAAACAGCTCAACAGCGACAGTGAAGAGAAGACAGAGGGAACAAAAGTTGCAGGGATAAGGCTGAAGCTCTTCTTAGCACTTGAGATGTGCTTCGGACTGGAGTACTAGCCTACCATCTGACTCTGCCCTCTGACGCTGCCCTCAGCACCTGCCTTCTGACCTTGTCCTCCAACTCTGCCCACTGCTGCCCCAAACCAGCAGGTCCTTTTGTTTTTGTATATATTTTTTGTTGTTTTTGTTTTGTTTTGCTTGAGGACCACACCAGGCGATGCACAGGGCTTACTCCTGGCTCTGCACTCAGGGATCAGCCCAGGTGAGACTCAAGAGACTGTCTGGGTCAGTTGTGAACAAGGGAAGCATGCAAGAACTCACTGTACTATCTCTCCGGTCCCACCAGCAGGTCCTTCTGGAGGCACCCCCACACCACAGTCTCCTCAGGAATGCACACTCCGGGTCCGGAGTGATAGTATAGTGGATAGGGCATTTGCTTTGCACATGGCCGACCCGGGTTCAATCCCCGGTATCCCATATGGTCCTCCAGGAATAATTCCTGAGTGCAGAGCCAGGAATAACCCCTGAGAATTGCTGGGTGTGGCCCAAAAGGCAAAAAAAAAAAAAAAGCAAGGAATGCAACCTTTCCCTCTCCATCCCTCCCTCTGGAAATGTGACAACCTTCTGGAAGTCCTAGGAAGTCCCAGTCACTGCATAGATCACCTTCCACCTCCCTGGAGCCCTCAGAGGCAGCAGCTGGGATCATGCTTTAAGTGTGAAATACAAATACATGTGCAATGACACCTACCACCACCTCAGGGACTTCATTTTTCACCAATTAATATGGAGTTAATAGCTATGACAACAACTCAAAAAAGAATCCAGACACACAGAGACACCATCGGGAAGGCTGAAGAAATTCATCGCCTCAATGGATGCCACGCTAATCAATATCCACTGGGTATAATCAATTGCTGTATAAAATTTGCATTTCTATGGGCAAAACCATTTGCATTATTATCGGTTTTCTACAGTGAATAGTGCTGTGAAATAGCTCACCGACAATGACGGCAAAGATAATCCCAAGAGACACTAGCGGATACCCAATATCATCCTCCTTTTTTTCTTTTCAGTTTTTGGACCACACCTGGCAATGTTCTGGGACCAGTCCTAGCTGTACTCAGGGGTCACTCCCAGTGGTGCTCGGGGAACCATGTCGTGCCAAGGTTGAAATCTGGGTACTCTGCATACAAAATACGCACTTGACCTGTTGAGCCATCCCCCAACCACACCACCCCTTTCTCCCTTTTGAAAGTCTCTTCCTCTCTCCCTTCCCTTTTTTGTTGCTGAGAGGACCAGGTTCAAATCCCAGCACCACACCATATATACCTACAGACATGTGTCCTTTATATTATACAAATGTTATAATTATTTTAACTATATAACAGTCTGCATATACATATATTTCTGTACAATATAAAAATACATAACAACTACGTGAAATTGATATGTAATCATGTACAATGTGTAAGCATGAAAACACGTATACCTACACAGAGCAGATTCTTGGATGGCGTGGTTCCATTCAGAGGTCTGTTCTGACACCAAATGAAAGAAAGTAAATCACAGTCAATTCTGAACAAAGTGACCTTGAGGACCTGCTGCCATCATAGGTCACTGCGCTCTCCTTCCCAGGAGTCTTTCCAGAGCGTTTGCTGCAGATCAACCATGTTTTCTGTGACTGATGTTTATCATTTGATTCAACTAGTACAGCCCTAAGTCTGCAAACACTGGTCTTGTCCATTGAAGTTCCCCGTTGGCTGAGTGAGGATTCTGGAGTTGCTCTTCCTGGGCTCTGCGCCCATGGTGTTCTCCTTATTCTGGGGACACCGCAGAACCCTAGGACTGTGAGGCGGGTAGTCCCTCAGGAGGAAGAGGAGAAGCAATGACTCTGGGGCTGAGCAAGGCTGAGATGGAGCAGCCTTCCGGGGCTGCCCCCTTCACCATCTCTGAGGCCATGAGAGCAGCTCATGAACGAGGTGGGGTGTGGACCAGGAGAGCACTGGGCTTCACGCCCCTCCCGCCACCCAAGTTTATCCCCGTCAGCCCCGATGTGTGTCCCCAGTTAGCCCCCTGACACAGATCCCAGGAGTGCCTAGTGCTGGCTAAGCTAGGAAGGACAGGAGTGCCTGCATTAAGAAACCTAAGAATGGAAGAATGGGGGTGTGGCAACTTAGAGCAGACATCCTCTGGCATGCAAAATATCCACATTTCATTGGGTGGGTGTGACTCAAAAGCAAAAACAAATTTAAAATAAAGCAGGGGTTGGAACGATAGCACAGCGGGTAGGGTGTTTGCCTTGCACACGGCTGACCCGGGTTCGATTCCCAGCATCCCATATAGTCCCCTGAGTACCTCCAGGAGTAATTCCTGAATGCAAAGCCAGGAGTAACCCGTGCATCACTTGGTGTGGCCCAAAAAGAAAATAATAATAATAATAATAATTAATAATAAAGGCTAAGTGTTACTCTCCAGGAAAGCAGGAAGCCCCCACGGATGCCTCCCAGTGATAAAAGCACACAAGCTGATATGGGTATCCTTCTAGAGTCTCCTGGCACAGTGCCACAGGGGGAGGGGGGTACGAG
>JAOXYA010429048.1:0-17476 GCA_028565675.1 Sorex palustris
CTGGCATCCAAGCTGAAAAGTTCTTTCAGAAGTTTAAAAAATTTTAATTCTATACTGATGCATGATATAATGTTGATGGAAATATTTGAAAAGATAAAAATGCCATACAACTTAAAAGAAATGAGAGGGGAAAGCACAGTGATTCAGAAAATCAAAATGGCATTCTCCAATCTCTAGACTACAGTTGATATGATTACTTATTTCTGCTATGAGTAAATGTACTTCTCTGGGGAATGTTCCTTAAAGTAATATATATTTAGGTTTTGGATACAATGTCAGATTTTCGGAATCAGAGAATGTAATTTAGGCCAGCATCTCCCTGTTAGCCATTTTTGTAATTCAAGAAATCTACAAATAAGTATAATTACTTAGTTCTGTTGTTTATCAACTGAAGATAGTAGATAATTAACTTTATGTATAGTCGATGAAGCAAAATGTCAAAATTTATACACTTGGGAGTTTATAATTTGTTGAATGAAAGATGATTCATATCCTTGAAATATTCAGAAAAGAATATATAATTAAACATTCATTTAATCTGGATAACATTTACAAATTCTAATGAAGGAGGAAAAAGACCCATGAAAGGATGCCATAAAGATTTGGAAAATTCTGGATAAACAGAGAACAGAGAGGTGGGGTACAGATAATTTTTCTTCCCCTTATATTTTCTAAGCCTGTAGTATTTATTTTAATTCAATTTCTCAGCTTTGTACAAGCTCCTCACATCAATGTTTTCCTTATAAAGAAATTTTAAGAAGTCAATTTATGTAACACATATACAGTCTAGAAAAATCAGGAGTATTGAGAAAAGTGTGTGTGTGTGTGTGTGTGTGTGTGTGTGCACGCGCTTGTGTGTGTGTACGCACACATGTGTGAGTGTGTTAAAAGTTGGTGTGGTGACTGGAAACAAAATCAAGAAATATAACTAGAGAAAAAAACCTTTTTAATTGATTAGAAGAAAGAATTGGCATTGTTCCTTGCTTGTGTAGACTTTTACACCTGGTCCAGAGCTGTTATTCAATTCAAATTTTATTAACATATGAAATCTAATGCAGCAAATGAATTCTCCCAATTTAGATCTTTTAATTAAAAAAAGAAGAAAAACTTGCAAGTTGAATGAGTAGCTTTATAGGATATGACAGGGCTTCGTCTTAGAAAGGCAAATGCCAAAGTTATCTGCTAATGTAAATAGTAGGGAAGAGAAGAGATGTAGAATACAACTCAAGAAGAAAACAGCGTTCCAAGATAGTAGAATGATGAAACTCCAAAGAATGAGAAAACTATATTGATAATGATGAAAATAAGCCGCATAATTCATTTTCTAGATGCATTTTAGTAATTTGCATTAAAGTTAAGGAACTCTAGGAAGCTATGTGCACAAATTCAAAGATGCATACATGGAGGCAATCATGTAACGCCATAGCATACAATGTTATGGCATTGCATATATTAGCAAAGATACAGGCAGTATGCCCAGAGACAAACCATATTTCAGTAAATCTTAGAATAATCCTGCAGTAAAGTAAGAATAATATGCAATAAATAAGTTATATAGTCTTA
Source organism: Sorex palustris (assembly GCA_028565675.1). Taxonomy (NCBI): domain Eukaryota; kingdom Metazoa; phylum Chordata; class Mammalia; order Eulipotyphla; family Soricidae; genus Sorex; species Sorex palustris. The sequence continues at coordinate 1,564 of JAOXYA010429048.1, forward strand.
TACTTTGTAACATGAAAAATTATTCATGACATGTTATTGAATAAAAATGTAGTTTGCAAAACAACATGTAAAAGTTAAGTGGAATTTTATGCAAAATCCAAATACATAACAGTGTTAATCCTTCTGATAGTCTCTAAGATTTGCTCAGAGGCGTAACTAAATTTGAAGCTTTACTTTTTTGCTTCCCTCCCCATTCCCAATTATTGTGCCGCTGAGCCATCCCTGGGACCCTAAAAATCTATTTTTCAAATAGCTGTGCAAGTTACTCACTATGGAATAAATCGTGTTCTCCCAAATTCATATTTTGAAGCCATAGAACCCGAAGTGAATATATTTAGAGAGAGGAACTACAAGGAGGTAATTCATGTTAGGTGAGATCATAAAGGTGAATCCTTGATAATAAGATTAGCATCTTTTGGAGGAAAATTCAAAAAGATTACAGAAATCCAGACACTAGAATCAGTCAGATGCTTCTGGGTGAGACTAACCTGTGAATAAATCCTCCAAGAAGATTGCTCTTCCTGATGTCTATGGATCTCATCCAATCAGTTGAGGAATTGAATAGGGAAGAAAAAGTGTTGACCCTCTAGGGAGTAGAGGCAACTCTTCTTGTCTGACTTCCTTAAGTTGGGAAATCATTTTTAGCCTATCTTCAGGCTGGACTTGAAACACCAGCCTTTTCTGGTCTCTAGTTTGCTGACCTTTAGATTGGGCTGTCTCGTCTATATCCCAGGCCTGTGTCTGAAGCTATACTATTAGCTCTCCTGGTTTTCCTCCTGTCCAAACTGCAGATGTTATTATAGTTAGGACCTTTAACTGCATCAGTGAATTCCATATAATAAATAAATAAGTTAATAAATGCTTTTGCTTGTGCAAATTCGCACAAGGAAATAGACAATTCTTGAGATAAATAAATATGCATTTATTCTGTTTCTCTGGAGACTTCTATCTCATCGAACCACCAGTAACCTGTAGAAAAAGCTCTGATAATGTTTTTGCTTTCTATGAACCCCTCATGTATTTTTCAACCAGAGGAAATTGCTTTTAATATCTATTTTATTCTGCTACATAAGGCACCAGTTATCCAGTGGAAAGAAACCATCTGGATATTTCATTGACTTAACTTCTGGGGTTTCTGAGGATGCAGACACAGCAGCAGTATTCAGGAGACAGCACTTCTGTTGCCTAACAGACTAATGGTCTGAAAGTGACTGTTTATGACCCAGATTAGTTTTTGAGTCTCTAGTGCAAACATAGCTATTCATACTCTGGGTATGGATAGAGAAAATACTATAGTATTTCTCTTGCATCACCTTTAAAAAATCTAATAACTCTCAGAATGCTCTCATGATAGTCCATGTTGGTCCTGGAGAGATAGTACAGGGGTTTCCTTGCACTGCCCCTGGTCCCTCCCAGCACTGCAGCAGTGACCTTGAGCACAGAGCCAGGAATAAGCCCCAAGCACTGCTTGATGTTGCTCCCCAAACAAAAACAAACAAGCAAAAAAGATTATTGATGTTCCCCTTAAATTCAGTACTGAAACTAAATACAGACTCCACATTCAATTGACCCTGACTAGTGAAATGATGAGCTATTTTATGTGGATATTCTTGTTCTAGGACAAACGCTTAAGGCTGCTTGGCATTTTGAAGGTTGCCATAATCTTTTCTTCAGTCTACCAGATCACATTTAAACAATGTACAGTTCACTGAATAAGCTTTGCTTTTGTTTGGGATTTATTGGTTTAATTTATTTCTGATTTCCTTTTCTATTCTTATTGAAAATAAAAGTGACACAGAAAAAGGAATTTTTTTCATAGCACATTATATCCATTGATTTGAGCAGAGCCTTTCTTATTTGATCTATGGTTGATCTCTCCTTCCCAGTCTTTTCTTATGACATAAAAGCATGCATAGCAAAGTTGTCTGTTGAGTGAATAAACACCTAAAATAGTGCTGTTTTATATATGTGTTTTAAATTTACACAAATGGTATTATATTAGTTCTATTTTCTTTATAATAATTTACCTTTAACTGATATCAACTTCCTCTGTAAATCTCTTCCAATTATCCTATTCAAGGTGTCTTAAACTCTTTTTATAGAATCCCTATTTTTATATTTCAGTTGTTTTGAGTCATTTTATATTTTCCTGAAATTAGTTTTCCTCCTAGCTTGAGGGTAAGCTCCTAGAGGAGGAGGTCAGTGGCATTATTTTCTTAGCACCAAAACTGGTTTTCACACATTGCTTAATACATTTGTAGTAAATGAATGAATGAAAATGAAGCAGCATATTTGTGTTCCCCATTTTTTCCCATCTGCAACTCTTCTCCTCCTGAATCAGAAATTGGCCTCACAAAAGCATTTATATTCCATACATCTTTCAGGTGAAACCAAAATGTGGCTCAATATTGCAGTACCATTGATGTCATAAGCAGTCTCATGCATGCAAATAGATGTCTCAAAAAAAGGAGGTCAGCTTTGAGAACTCACTCAAGCTCACTCAGGGAAGGCCTGCCAGGTTTTGATGGGTGAGGGAATGCTGCCAAATAGTTCAGGAAAAACCTTCAAAGAATAAATCAGAGTTGAAACAGAGAAGGAGGAAAAGGTTATAATAAGTTCAAAGAGATAAGAGGTAACCTTTGGGCTGTGTCAGGAACAATCATTATGGTAGTCCATAGCATTGCCTTTGTGAAAGAAAACGATGTTACTATGCTAAAGAATTCCAGTGAGAGGCCAGTGTGATATTGTTCAGCATTGTCCCCACTCAGAAGTGTTCCACTGGTCTGACACAAAGGATTCTGGGAGCTAATATGGTTTAGTTAAATTCTTGCACTGAAGCCAGAGTTGCTCAGAGAATAAAAATTCGGTTAATACTAATACAGTTCTATCTAAAACTCAGGAAGCTATTTTTTCCTTTGCAATTACCTTTCATTTGTTATATGATTCTGAAAATGTCCCTTTCCATCTGGCTTCAGTAACCTACCCTGGGAAATGGGGTACTTGTTTCCACACCCCTACATCTAAAAGTGAGCTGCAAAGATTAATTGGGACATTTTAAAAGAAAGCTTCATCTTTTGATCCCTCAAAGTAAAGACTGGCATTACGATTGATCACCTAGGTGATGAGCGAAGTCATTCAGTCCTCCCTGCTATGTATGTACGTCTCTCCCAGCTCTCCTTTGAAAGAAAACCAGCCAGTTAAAGCATCAAGCATCGACTGGAACGCTCTCAGCTCTCAATGACTGCAGAGAGAAATATAGCTCTCAGCATAGAAAATATCTTTCCAGTGCTCCAATAAATAGCTTTCCATTTTCAGCCCCAGGGATTTCAGTGTAGCCTAGTTCCTGTTTGCTGCCACCATCACCATTGCAACTTTGGGCAGCAGAAATGATTTATGAGGCCGATAGCCATTCTGAACCTTAATTAGCATGCAAAAAAACTATCAACTTTTTTAAAAGAGCATAAACCAAGGAAGACGAAACCTGAACTCTTTTAGAACATTAATTACTTTTCTAGCATTTTATCTTTTTTTTTGTCCCTGAAAGAGAAGCTAACAAACCAAAGTATACTTTCTAAGTTTACCTATTAAAAGTGCTGCTTATTTGAACAAGTGTTCTAGTGGCCTTCAATTTCCTTTCTAGACCTGCTTGTTATCATTTAATTGCTCTCTCTCTCTCTCTCTCTCTCTCTCTCTCTCTCTGAGCCTGTCTTGCTCTGTCTCTATCGTCTCTATCTCTCTTTCTCTTCTCTTCAATATAAGATCCTGGTTGCCATGGCAACGGGAACCAGGACAATAATCAGGTAATAGTCTTCTCTTTGAATGACTAGTAGGAAATATAAATAAACAGAGAGACACACAGTTCAGATCCACTCTAGCACCCACCTCATTGTCTTGGAAGGAAAGGATTCACACATCATGTAGTGAAACCTTTTGAAAAATGTGAGAATTTATTGTGTAATCACTTCCTTAGGAGAAAGGTTAGAATTAAAAGCCAAAAAGGGGCCAGGTAGTTGCAGAGCTGAATAAAAGGAAAGTTGATCAGATATTAGGGCATAGATTGTATAGAGTGTAAATTGAAAATGTTTTGTCTAAATCCATGGTTCCAGGGGTTAAAAAAAATAGAAGGAAGGAAGAACAGCAGGTTGAACATGACAATTGGGTGTTTCACATGACAAGTAATACTTTGTCACTTAGACCAAATACAGACAGGCCCAGCTACAAAAAAAGGAAACAAGAATATTGTTTATAAATGGAGAGAAATAGTGTGCCCTGTATATATCATCCAGGCATTGATATTTTCTTCTGGAGATTTCTTTGACATGAATATATATTTGATACTCTTCTGGGATAATTACATAAATGATAAATGAACACACTAGTTAGTAGAAATTAACCTTATAGTCACTTGTTGCTAAAATCAAGAACTTATAGTCAAGGAAGCTTACCTGACCTCATATCAGAAGGCAGTATACTTCAAGGGCTGATGCTTTAATGCAGTTGCTCTCTGTACTTGATTAATGCATTAAAATCAACATTTCAAATGAAAAGGTTAGCAGCTGTGGGATTTTTTTTTAAAAAAGCTTTTCTGACTTGATGTTTAAATGGATTTATGTCTAGCTCAGGTTTGAATTAGTACAAAACAAACCAGGGTGTAAAACTTAAAGGAACACTAACCATTAGGATCACCTAGGAGTAGGGAGAAGCACCTGAGAAAAACTGACTCCTAAATTTTCCTCACCCTAGTTTCCACCTTGGTGAGCTCTCTGCTTCAGGATTTTTCTGATTATTTGACATTGTCATGAAAGCAACAAATAATGTATCTGATAAGTTACTTCCTATTCCACAAGTGAACCTTTCAAGTAACATGTTAAAAACACTTGAAAGGAGACAGCTTTGACACATTAGGAATCTGGGTGACAGGGTAAAGAAATTATATTGTACCCACCTTGTATGCTTGCATTACCAGGCCTTGGTTTGAGACCTGGCACCATTTTTTAAAATAGTAAGGTCATGGAATAAACTAGCATAAATGAATAATGAGGGAGGTAACTAGGAGTCACCTGAAGCAAACTATTTTGCTATCTGCTCTTATGTTCAAAAACAAAGCTACAAGTTGTAGATGATTAATATAGTGTCAGTTCTTCGCACCATTTTCTGCCGTGCTTGAATATTGGTTACAAACAGTGAGCAAATCAAGAACACTGTGTACTTATTGAAATTGGGCTCCATTTCACCTCCCTCATGCCCCTATTCTGGTGCTACAATTAGGGTGTTGAAGGTGGTAAAGAATTAAATGTGCTCTTTGTATTAACATTTCTCCAGAAAAGGAACATGAGGGGAAAACTAAAACCAAATAACAGTGGCTGGTTGATAATGGAGTAATCAGTAACTCAGATTCTGGATCTACTATAGACACTTGTGGATTATGAAATAATTTTACTTAGAAGAGAACAGAATTTGTGATAGGCTCTATTACATTGGTGGCTATACATAATTTGATTTTCTGATTATTGGATGGAGCTCAAGTGTTGAAACTCCACTTTCCTTTTAGTCATAGAAAGATTCTACTGAGGATTATCCCTCTAGTCCATTCTCAGTTTTCATGCAGTTTTCCTGCGACCAACGAGCTTTCAATTATGTGTAGCCACCAATGCAATAGAGCCCATCACAGATTCTATTCTCTTCTAAGTAAAATTATTTCATAATGCACAAATTCATTTGGGATCGGTTTCAACCAGTTAGAATCTTATCTCAGATGGAAGTTAATTGCCTATTTATGGAAGGAATATCAAGCCCTTAGTGCTCATGGGAAAAAAATAATCTGAACCTACTAATATTTACTGCATATTTAGTAAAGAACTTCACTTGTCTGAGTATTATGTCTAGCATCTTAGTTAATCCATGTAACCCTTCAATATAGATACAATATATTACAATTTTAGCATAGCGGTAGGGTATTTGTCTTGCAGGAGGCTGACTTGGCAGACCCAGAGAGCAGGCAAGCTACTGAGAGTATCTCGCCTGCACAGCAAAGCATGGCAAGCTACCCATGACACATAATCGATATGCTAAAAAGAGTAACAAGTCTCACAATGGAGATGTTACTGGGCCTGCTCGAACAAATCAATAAACAATGGGAGGACAGTGCTACAGTGTTACAGAAAAGAGTATATAAAATTAGTTTTTATCTGGTCAACATTGCACAACCAGTCACCAATGCAACCAGAATTTAGTCAATTTGTCTCTGAGATCTTCAGTTCGGACTGATATGTTTAATTAATATTTTAGAGTCTTTCTCAGAAAAAAATGAACATTAAGATGAACAGTAGGGAATTAAAGAGATAGCAGAGTTGGCATTGTGCTTGCCTTGCATGATGTCGTTAGGGTTTACCAATGTATGGTACCCTGAGAAACTCCAAGAGTGAACCCTGAGCAAAAAACCAGGATTAGGCCCTGAGTACAGTCACATGTGGCCCAAGAAAACAAATAAACAAAAGTTAAATAGATTTTAAAAAGTTAACCATCTTTGGTTGTACTAGCACTGAATTTTAAGAAAACCATTTCACATTTAGCTATATAAATAAAGAGAGAATATATCTTCAATAAGGGGCTGGAGCAATAGCACAGCAGTAGGGCCTTTGCCTTACAAGCGGCCAACATGGCTGACCCGAGTTCGATTCCTCCGCCCCTCTGGGAGAGCCCTGCAAGCTACCGAGAGTATCTCGCCCGCACGGCAGAGCCTGGCAAGCTACCCGTGATGTATTAGATATGCCAAACACAGTAACAACAAAGTCTCCAATGGAGACGTTACTGGGCCCGCTCCAGCAAATCAATGAACAACGGGAGGACAGCGACAGTGACAGTGAAGTGTAGAAGTATCAGTTCTATGTATGAACTTCATTTCTACCATGAGTTAACTCTGACTCGGGTTGTAAGGAAATAATCACACCCAGATAAATAACATCAAAGTGGTGTATACACTCCCCTAGCATAAATGACAACCGTCGGCTGGGGTTGGCGTGATGGCACAACAGGTAAGGCACTTCCCTTGCACGCAGTCAACCCAGGTTTGATCCCCAGGACCCCATATGGTCCCCTGTGCACCACCAGGAATAATTTCTGAGAGCAGAGCCAGGATAACCTTGAGTACCAAATATGACCCCAAAACAAATGAACAAAATGACAAGAGTCAAACTGCAGAGACAGTCCAGCGGGTAAGGTGCTTGCTTTGCATAGAATCGACCCAGGTTCAACCCCCAGCACCACCAAGAGTGATTTCTGAGTGCAGAGCCAAGAGTAAGCCCTGAGGATCGCCAAGTGTGACCTCACACTCACACACACACACACACACACACACACACCCTCAAAAGTGACAACAGTACTTTTATGTGCATTATCTGAGTGCTAACGGAATCGTATTGGGGAGCAAGTCAGAGCTTACTGTGAGATGGGTCTGGAGCAATAGCGCAGCAGGTAGGGTGTTTGCCTTGTACGCACGTGGCCAGCCAGGTTCGGTTCCCAGCATCCCAAATGGTTCCCTGAGCACTGCAAGGAGTAATTCCTGAGTGCAAAGCCAGGAGTAACCCCTGTGCATCTCTGGGTGTGACCCCCCTCCCCCCGCCAAGAAAGAAGGAAAGCTTAGTGTGAGAGAAAATGGGTGAAACGAAGCTTCCTATGCCCAGCAATTTCTATGAGGGACGGCCCTACCCTCAGCACTTGGTGGCCAGCTTTATAGAGCTGCAAAGTGAACGTGAAGAGCTCAAAGCTGTTCTTCAGGATTGGTTAATGTTTGACATTTACAGCTAAGTGATGAGCTCGATGAGCCTTCATCTGGTTGAGGAGAGAGGAGAAATGTTGCTCCTCCTTTCAGCTCCATCAGCCTGGAGGCCCTGTGTGTAGGAAAGGCAGGACCCACTGACTCTGACCCTGCAGGTACTGCCAGAACCGTGAGGGTCCGCCCAGCCTCTGCCTCCTGGTACCTGGTATGACAGGCCTGGGCTCTGGGGGGGGCGCTGGATGCTCCCTTGGTTTTCCTGTCCAGGGTTAGTCAGCGCTAGGCCAAGGCCAGTGTCTTGTTAACTTTGGCAGCCTGGAGGGGTGGATATTCCCTCCCCGGCCAAATGCTGACTCCTTCCTGCTCCACAGTGGTGTAATCCCTCAGAATGAAAAGGGTGGGGAGCTGGGGCCGGAGAGACAGTAGAGTCGGGAGGGCGCTTGCATTGCACACAGCCAACCCAGCTTCAATCTCCGGCAGCCCATATGCTCTCCTGAGCACCGCCAGGCATGATCCCTGAGCACAGAGCCCGGAGTAAGCCCTTAGCATCGGCAGGTGTGGCCCCAAAACCAAAACAAAGTGTGAGAGGAAATGAAACTGAGCGCGCTGCCCAGAGGGGCCCAGGGGCCTGGGGGACAGGGCTGGGCCTGCCCCGGGTGACATTCCTGGCATGAGTTCTCAGCATCCCTTGGAAGATGGAGACTGGGACTCACTGAAGTCTGCAGTCTGCAGCACCAGGCTCGGTGCAGAGCACAGAGCCAGGAAACAAAACCCAGAGCTCTAGAAGGTTCTCAAGTTTGGGGATGGGGAAGTTAAACAGGAAAAACCCCAGGAGGGAGGCTGATCCTCAGTAGAGCCTCAGGAGATCCTCAGGAGACACGGCTTCTTTTTTTTTTTTTTCTTTTTGGGTCACACCCGGCAATGCACAGGGGTTACTCCTAGCTCTGCACTCAAGAATTACTCCAGGTGGTGCTCAGGGGATCACATGGGATGCTGGGAATCGAACCCGGATTGGCCGCGTGCAAGGCAAACGCCCTACCGGCTATGTTATTGCTCCAGCCCTGAGACACGGCTTCTGAGCCCAACACAGGCACCTCCCACACCAACCAGCCCACTTCCTGCGGAACCAGCTCTTCGTGGTGCCGGGGAGGCCAGCCCAGAGGTGGTTCCAGCTGCTGGGTGTGGCGAGTATGTTTTGAAGAGGAACAGTTCTGTTTTCTAGGCCTGATGTGTTAGCCCTCTGATGGTAGAAGTCGTGACATGCGTGAGACGGTGAGATGGAGGCCAGGCCGGAAATTTTTCTTTCTGTTTGGTTTTGGTTTGGGCATTATACCTAGCAGTGCTCAGGACTTACTCCTGTTCTGTGCTCAAGAATCATTCTGAGGGGGCGGTGTTAGAGAGATACTACAGGAGGTAGGGCGCTGACTTTACACGTGGCAATCTGGGTTTGATCCCCCAATTCCCATGGTCCCCTGAGCACCACCAGGAGTGATCCCTGAATGCACAGCCAAGAATAAGCACTGAGCTTCACTGGATACGGCCCAACACAAGGACGAAAACCAGAAACAAATAAAAAGAATCAGTCCTGACAGAGCTCAGGGATCCTATACTGGCCCGGGGTCGTTCATATGCAAGGAATGTGCCTTAACCCCTGCATTATCTCTCAGTGGAAAACTTTCACTTGAAAGTTTTTGTTTTATTTTATTTGGTTTTGTTTTTGAGGGACACCTGTCAATGCTTAGGGGATACTCCTGGCTCTGCACTCAGGAATCACTTCTGGGGATGCTCAGGGGACCATATGAGGTGCAGGGGATCTAACCTGGGTTGGTCACATGCAAGTTAAATGCTCTCTCCCCGCTGCACTATTGCTCTGACTCTGGACTTGAAAGTTTTATTATTTTTATTTATTTATTTATTTTTGCTTTTTGGGTCACACCTGGCGATGCACAGGGGTTACTCCTGGCTTGGCTCTGCAGTCAGGAACTACTCCTGGTGATGCATAGCGGTTACTCCTGGCTCTGCACTCAGGAACCACTTCTGGCGGTGCTCAGGGGACCATATGGGATGCTGGGAATCGAACCCAGGTCTGCCACGTGCAAGGCAAATGCCCTACCCGCTGTGCTATTGCTCCAGACCCTTATTTTTTTATTTTATTTTTTATTTTTTGCTTTTTGGGTCAAACCTGGCAATGCTCAGGGCATGGTTACTCCTGGCTTTGCACTCAGGAATTACTCCTGGAGGTGTCTGGGGACTATATGAGATTCTGGGAATCAAACCCGGGTCAGCCATGTGCAAGACAAACACCTTACCCGCTGTGCTATCGCTCCAGCCCCTGGACTTAAAAGTTGGTTTTTTTTTTTTTTGGCTTCTTGGGTCATACCAGCGATGCTTAGGAATTTCTCCTGGCTTTGCACTCAGGAATTACTCCTGGCGGTGTTTGGGAGACCATATGGGATGCTGGGAACCGAGCCCGAGGCAGCCGTGTGCAAGGCAAACAACCTACTCGCTGTACTATCGCTCCAGCCCCTGGACTTGAAAGTTTTAAACAAGGTCCCTGAGAATGTGGTTTTGGAGCCGAATGTGGACCTAACATGACTGACGCCTTGGGTTCAATCCCTGGCAATTTCCATTGCCAAGTGCAGCCATCAGCACTGTTAGCATCACAGCAACAAAGTGAAGAAACAACAGATTTTTACATTTTTAATTTTAAATTAAAAAATTTTTTTCTCAGTTTTTGGGCCATACCCGGCAGCACTGAGGGCTTCCTCCTGGCTCTGTGCTCAGGCGTCCCTCCTGGCAGTGCTCAGGGGACCCTACGTGGTGCTGGAGATCAAACTGGACTCTTCTGTGTGTAAGGCAAGCACCCTATCACCGTCCTTTCTCCACAGGCCCTAAAATTAATATATATATATATATATTTGATTTTTTTGAAAAAACAAGTCTCAAACAACTTCCTGGGAAACCAGACAGATTTCTGTGCCCTTGAAAGGAAATAAATGCCTGCATGTAGTCAATGCCTCCTGCCAAGGATCACCTTCTCAGCAGGACAGGACAGCCAGAGTGATAAATGTGCAACAGCTATAACTTCAGGGGCCACAAAGATAGCATAATGGGTAGGGTGCTTACCCTGCACTGCGGCTGGCGCAGGGTCAATCCCCAACACCTTATATGGCCCACTGAGCCAGCCGGGGCTGATCCCTGGGCACCACCAGGGAGTCCCTAAAACAAACCAAAAAAAAACAGAAGGCCCCCTCAAAAGGTGCCGGCTGACACTCATGCTTCTCCAGCAGGAGGTCTGCCGTGGGTAAGAGGCCCGCAGGGTCCAGCATCAGCAGGGGTGGCCCCTGGCAATCTATGTCAGAAGGCGCCCCTGAGCACTGCTAGGTTTGGCTCCAAAACCAAAAAAGGGAAGGAAAATAAAACAACACCTTCACAGAAGGGAACTAAGTTAGCAGCAGGAGGAGAGCAAGCTAAGGAGTCCCCCGTGCCTCGGCGAGACTCATGGGGCGGGGGAGCTGCTGAGCAGGTGCGTTTCTGAGCAGAACGATCCGTCTCGGGTCCTCATCCTTCACACGACCGTTCTGTCTCTCTCGGGTCAGCATCGCTAGATCCTCCGCCAAGGCCCTGGAGAACTGGATGAGGTCCTGGGACTGGAAATGTGACAATCCAGGAGGAATCAGATGAGCTAAGTGCACAGGAAGCCTCTAGGCCCGGATGTGTGCATGAGAATCGCTGGACAGTCCATGAGTAGTCAGAGCGCTGGTCCCCTCTCCAGAGAGGCACCTGCGAGGGGCAGTGCTCAGAGAAGCAGCCAGCTGGGGTGATGTGTTCTCAAAGGGGAGGAGGAAGATACGAGGAACCTTTCCAGGAGTTTCTCTGTCTAAATTAAGTAAGCCCACCTCGGGGCTGGAGCGATAGTACAAGCAGGTATTTGCCTTGTACGTGACTAATCCAGGTTCAATTCCCAGCATCCCATATGGTCCCCTCAGCACTGCCAGGAGTAATTCTTGAGTGTAGAGCCAGGAGTAACCCCTCAGCATTGCTGGGTGTGACCCAAAAAGAAAAAAAAGGAGGTAGTTGAACACCCGTGTTTATACACTATGGTCCACAGAAACCAGAAAGCAGAAAGAGCCCTGGCATTCATGGGTGGAAAAATAGGTAAACAAGGAGTGATCTTTCCTTTACATATGATAGAATATCTTTAAAAAGAATGGAATTTCTGACATGGTTGAACCTTGATGGCATTAGGTTAGTCGAAATAAAAGTCACCAAAGGACTAAGACTATATTTCTACTCAAAACAGTCAAATTCAGACTGAAATTGGAATAGTGGTTGGGGCAGAGGACAGGAAGGGATGAACGTCTAGTGTTCAGCAGGTACAGTGTCAGAGATAATAAAATAGTCCTGGAGATGGGGGGTAGAGGGCAGGAATGAATGAGAAATTAGCCCTAACTAGGGACAGAGGTCAGTTAGGGAAGAGAGAAAGTTCTGGCGGTCATAGGGACGGTTGCACAATACCCAGAATGTGCATGTAATGTAATGTCACAACACTCACAAAAGGCGAAAACAGTTAAGTTTCATTTTCAGTGTATTTTACCACTGGAGAAATGAAACTAAAACAATAGTACCAGCTGTGTGTTTTTTTTTAATAATTTTTTTTTTAGTGTTTTAGGGGCATACTTGGCTGTGTTCAGGGATCATAGTGCTTGGGGAAGCTTAGGTGGGCTGTGATTCGAACTGAGAGCAACTGTGCAGATCAAACACCTTAGCCTCTGTACTATCTCTCTTGCCCATCAACGTGGGGGTTTATTTATTTATTTATTTTATTTATTTTTAAATGTAGGAATACTATTTATTCAGCCACTGATTAGCTGATTGAATTGGGCATGAACTCCACCTTACTTTTTTTTTCATAGTTTTATTTATTTATTTTTCGTCTTTTATTTATTTATTGAATCACTGTGGGAAAGGTTACTAAGCTTTCAGGTTTAAGTCTCGGTCATACAATGATCAGACACCTTTCCCTTCACCAGTACTCACATTTCACCAACAAGAACCCCACCATACCCCAGTCCCGACTCCACCATCTTAGGACGGACCTCACTAAGATATAGTTTGCTGAAAATGCGGGTTATGCAAGTTTTGTGACTGAAATACCAAGCTTTCTTGGGGCCAGGATGGGCTACCTGCCCCTATCTCCTGTACTTCCAGAAGCCTCAGTAGTCACATCCATACCCCAAAACTGCCACCAATTGAAAAGCTACTCCAGCCTTACTGTCCCAATAAAAATACCAAATGCTCTGAACAAACACCATGACCTCTTAGCACCTGTATTGCAAACCATAATCCACAAAAGGAAAAGGAGAGAGAGGAAAAAGAGAGAGAGAACAAGAAGGAAAATGCCTCCCATAGAGGGAGGCTGGGGGTGGGGGAGTGGGGGATTGTGGTAGGGAAATGGTGGACGTTTGTTGCATACCCTGGTGGAGGGGTGGGTACTGGATTATTGTATGACTGAAACCCAACTATGAGCAGCTTTGGTCTATCTCGTGGATATCCAATTTAAAGAAATTTTAAAAAAAAAAGCAACGTGGAGTTCATACCCAATTCAGTCAGCTTAATCAATGGCTGCATTAATAGCAATACTCCTACATAAAAAAAATGAAAGAAAGAAAGAAAGAAAGAAAGAAAATCCTAAAGTGTTGCGTTTTCTGATACTAAGTATTACAGTCTTGCATATCCTAAGTGCAACATGATATTCTAGAAGTAGAATATTAGTGGAAAAATTGGTGATGTCCAAACAAAACCTGTAGTTTATAGCTTTATATAAAATAATTTATTATTTTAAAATACATACCATGATTTTATGAGATACTAGCATAGAAGAAACTTACCAAAGGATATATGGGAACTCTGTTGTTTCCATGCTCTTCTTTAGTCTTAAAGTTATTTCAAAATGAAAAGTTAAAATAATGTACTTCTACACAAGTTACAATGACATGAATACTACCAAAGTCAAAATAATTATTTTGGAGGAGAAATAGTACAATTGAAGAAAGCACAAATATACTTGAGGTGTTGACAATTTGCTGGGAGGTAATTATTATTTACATTTGTTTAACTATATATATTTTAAGTGTCTCTGCAGAATAAAAGAAAGTTGGAAAATTATCTCATTTTGATTTATTACAATTGCATATCAGTAGGGGAAAATGTGTTCTCAATGCCTTCTAAGCCTTAATGTAGATTTTGTAAACAATATTTTCTTTGAAGTGGAAGTAGGTCTTAGCTATAAAATGTTGTGTCTCAGTTATGCTTTTGTGTAATTTTTTTAGGTAGAAACATTGAAGTGCAATGATCCTTTTGCTCCTGGTGGAACAGTTGTTGTTGCTGCTAAAGATTCAGGTAAGGAAATAATGGTCGGGTTTTGTTGTTGTTTTTTTTTTGCATAGTAAACATTGCCCTTTTCTTCAAGCATATTTGCCCTATTTTGCTTATGTATAGCTTTAAAGTTACTGCATAATTATATCTAATTATAGTCTATTAAAATATTTTTAAAGAGATGAAAGTTTAACTCTTCACACCAGTTCATTATCGTTTATTGTTCATGTCAAAGATTTCACTGGAACATGTGCACTAGATAATGCGAATGAAACAGAAAATGTTTTATAAAGAACAGTGTTGCTTGGCAGCTTTGAAGTCAGCATTGACTCTTACAGATTTTTTCCCCTAAATTAAAAAATGAGTGGCTTGCAGTAGGCAGTGATAAGAACTTGACAAGTAGTGGGTAGGTTGTGATAATAATACAGCGAAAAGCTAAATGTGATTCTAGCGTTCTGTTTGTCTTTACGGTATCAAATTTTATATTTGTCTTTATTAAAAATTTTTCAGGTAATATTTTCATTTTAAAGATTAGGAAGCTAGGGGGCTGGAGCAACAGCACAACAGGTAGGGCATTTGCCTTGCACATAGCCAACCCCCGTTTGATTCTCAGCATCCCATGGTCCCCCAAGCACCGCCAGGAATAATTCCTGAGTGCACGAGCCAGAAGTAACCCCTGTGCATCCCCAGGTGTGACCCAAAAAAACAAAAAATAAGTTTTTTAAAAAAGATTAGGAAACTAGGCTGGGGGTGTAGTACAGGGGTTAAGACTCATGTCTTGCAGGAGCTAACCCTGGTTCAGTCCTCAGCACCACAGTGTTCCCTGAACATCACTGACTGTAGCCCTGGCAACACCCTGCATACTCTACGTTGCCCTGGAATTCTTTGGTACCACTGCAGTGACCAGGGTAATTCTCATCCTTGCAGACCCCAAATCCATGGACCCATGCATTGAACCACTAACTGGGTTAGCCAAGAATCACTGGGAATCCCCTCCCTCATGCCTGGTCCCCCTTACCACTACTTGGAAGACCCTTCCCCCAAATAAATAAAAATAAACTTGGGACCAAAATATTCAGTAACTTAATTATTAACCGATTTTTTGGATTTGAATCAAAGGAAACTGTGATTCAATCTAAATGCAGTCTAAAAGTTTTTCAACCAAGTCTTCTTGCTCCCTTCTCACTTCATTTAAAAACTAGACAGAGGCCAGAGTGATAGTTAGTGGGTACCGCGTTTGCCTTGCATGCAGCTGACCCAGGTTCAATCCTCAAGATCCCATATGGTCCCCAGAGCACTGCAAGGGACAATTTCTGATTGCAGAGCCAGAAGTAACACCCTTCAGCATCACCAGGTATAACACGAAAATAAGTAATAAAATTTTAAAACACTTTTAAAATCATAAATAAAAATTAAGATTTAGATTAGCAGAGTTAGAGGGAAGTGAATTCAAATATATTGAAAATACATAATAAACTGAAAATAGTATAATTTTTCAAGATGAAAATAGGATAATTTAGTATGCATATTGCTGATTTGACAGATTGACAGTTATAGAAAAGATTAGTAGACATATTTTCACAGTTTGGATTTTTTTAATTTTTTTTTGTTTCTGTTTTTTCTTCTTATACTTATTTATGGCCGGCTGCAATAGCACAGCGGTAGGGCGTTTGCCTTGCACGCAACCAACATGGCCGACCCGAGTTCGATTCCTCCGCCCCTCTCGGAGAGCCCGGCAAGCTACCGAGAGT
Organism: Sorex palustris; assembly: GCA_028565675.1. Lineage (NCBI taxonomy): Eukaryota > Metazoa > Chordata > Mammalia > Eulipotyphla > Soricidae > Sorex > Sorex palustris. The sequence goes on from JAOXYA010429048.1 coordinate 17,467, forward strand.
ATTCGATATG
>JAOXYA010429350.1:0-17473 GCA_028565675.1 Sorex palustris
ATGGTCCCCAAAGCACCACCAGGAGTAATGCCTGAGTGCAGAGCCAAGAGTAACCCCTGTGCATCGCTGGGTGTGACAGTAAAAAGCAAAAAATTTAAAAATTAAAATAGGGATTCTGCAAATTCCCCTACCCAGCCAAGGCTCCCTCAGAGTGCCTGCTTAAAGGCGGCCCCGCCCCCTGCAAACCTCAGGAGCGTGTCAGAGGGAACTTCAAACTCCAGCAGGCACCTAAGAGGCTCCTCCCACCTTTCCCAGCACAGTTGGACTTACAGCTCAACCTCCATTACGTACTTCTAATGCGGACATCCTGACTATCCCAAACACATTAGGCCATAGACCACTAGCCTATTCCAATCAAAATATACAGAAAACCCACCAAAATAACAGTGAACACAAGAATCTGAATAAGCATTACCTAAAAGAACAGACACTCTGAAGCTGCACTACTGGCTCAACATAAAGTAAAAGGGAGAACCAAAAAGGAGTATTTTTAAAGAGGAAAAAGGAGACCGCCATCAAACAAGCCCATCTAGAATTCTCTCTTGCAGCGAGGGGAGGAATCACTGATAGTGAACTGGAAGGACTCTCCTCCTGAAAAAAAGTCAGATTTTCTCCTACAAGTCTCTAAGTTTTAACTCTGTTCTTCTGAAAGTTGATGTGTATTTATGTATCTTTAAAAGAAAACTTTTTCTTGGCCATTTTCTACCAGCTCACAAATACAGATACACCTTCTAAGCCTACTTACACCTTCCTGCAGAGGCAAAGCAGTGGTTGCTACTCTCTTTCTGTCATGTCTAACCCAGATGAGGAATGGCAAGAAGTCAGGCACACTGGACCAGTTCAGAAGTATGTACTGTGTCATACCATGTTTGTAATAGGTCACATGTTGGTAGTTATTGTTCAAATTGCTGCTTTTATGTAATTTTATTTTTATGCTGCTCACAGTAACAGTAATTAATTTTGTATTTTACTTTAGTAAAGTTAATGGGTTTTTTTTTTAATGAAGAAAATAGTGGGTGAAAGGGAAACTGGGGATATTGCTGGTGGGAACTGTGTACTGGTGAAGGGATGGATGTTGGAACATGGTATGTCTGAAACTCAATCAGGAACTATTTTGCAACTGTATCATACATGTCACAGTCCTCCTGTTATTCATTGATTTGCTTGAGGGGGCCCAGTAACATCTCCATTGTGAGACTTGTTGTTACTTTGTTTGGCATATTGAATACCTCACGGGTAGCTTGCCAGGGTTTGCCGTGCTGGCGAGATTCTCTAGGTAGCTTGCTGGGCTCTCCAAGAGGGGCGGAGGAATCAAACTCCCAGGAATTGAACTCGGGTTGGCCATATTGGCCGCTTACGTGTGTGTGTGTGTGTGTGTGTGTGTGTGTGTGTGTAATATTTAAATAGAAGTGTGTGTTTAATTCATTTTTAAAAACTAAAATTTAAACAAATGTGATTTACAAAGTTATTGATAGTTGAGTTTTAGGCATATACTATTTCATTACAAATCCCACCACAGGTGTCAGCTTCCCTTTGCCAGTGTTCCCATAGTCCCTCTCCATCCCCAGCCTCCTCTCATCACTCTCCTGTCAACTTGACAGGCATAGTACAAAGTTCCAGTGGTTGAAGCTTAGACCTCTTGTTTTCAGTGTTGCTGAGTCTGTGTTTAGGATATATGGCTATACCTCTCATCCGTATCACCTGTATAACTGAAACCCTGAGTCCTGTTCACCCAGTACTTCCTGTTCTCATCTCCCCCCCCCTTGATTTCTTTCCTTCTCTGTCCTTCTGAAATCACTGGGGTCAAAGGTGATCTAGGCATGCCCCCTTTACTACAATACATTTCCTTATCAAGTATTCTGTATACCACAAATAAGTAAGATCAACCTATTTGTCCTTCTGCCTCTGGCTTATTTCGCACCACATAATATCTTCCATTTCCAACCAGGTTGCAGTAAATTGCATGATTTCACTGTTCCTTGCAGCTGAGTAGTATTCCATTGTGTATATATACTGTATCTTCGTAATCTACTCATCTGTCATTGAACACTTAGGTTGATTCCATATTTTGATATTGTACGAAGTGCAGAAGTGAATAATGGTGTGCATATGTCCTTTTGAGAGACACTCTGATTTTTAAGATTATATATTTTATATCGAAATATATGATAGGAAAATGAAAATTGCTTACTGTAGTATGCTTCAATTTCAGGTACTTTGTCAGAAGTTTCCCTTCAGAAGTTACTTCTTTGTTCATATTTTTTTCTGTCTTCTTGTGATGGTAATAGAAAGTCTATATTTGAGGGTGGTTTCTATATACCTTTATGTGATTCATTTTCTCTTAAAAAATTAAGAGGGCCTGGGAGACTTGCCAGTACAACATGAATTCCCAGCCAGGAATTCATTGTTGATTTTCTTTAGGAACTTTAAGAGATGATTCCAGAAGTAACGTATTCTGTTTTTGACTTCTTTTCCACCTGTGTTCGTACTTCCTTGATGATTTTTAGGTCTTGCATTGTTCATGCTTTTTAATGGAAAATATGATTTCTAAACTCTTAAGTTTTTTATTTACACAGCTGCTGGCATAGAGTAGCCATTAATAGGCTTTAAAAATTGTTATTAAGGTATTTTGATTATAGTAGTACTAAAATTACTGTTTTAGGAATTAAATTTTAGTGTTCCACACCCACCACCATCATGCCAATATCTCACCAGTGATCATCCCTAGATCCCATCTTTTTACCCGCACCCTCCCACCCCCCCCCTCCTTTCTTTTTTTTTTTTTTTTGCTTTTTGGGTCACACCCAGCGATGCCCAGGGGTTACTCCTGGCTTTGCACTCAGGATGCACTCAGGAATTACTACTGGCAGTGCTCAGGGGACCATGTGGGATGCTGGGGATCGAACCCAGGTCGGCCATGTGCAAGGCAAATGCCCTACCCGCTGTACTATCGCTCCATTCCCCAAATCCCATCTTTCTACACCCCACTTGGCAGACATGTTCTGTGGGTATAGTCTAGGAGTTTGGAGAACATACAGACTGTTTGGAGAACATATAAACTCTTCTGAATGAATAGGGACAAGACTTGGAGATTCAAATTTAGAGTTGGAAAATGAATGTAGAAAAATTTTACATAGTTTATCAGTTTGTTGAAAGTAAAAGTTATGCAGAGGCCAGTCTTAATAGTATTGTGATTATGGAGATATAACCTATTCATTAAACAAATGTCAAGTATAACCTATATGGGAAGAATTGGAATTGAGAAGATATTGAACCAAAGTGCTGTTGGTACCCTGTGAAATAAATGAAACTATAATTGCTTGTAACCTGCCAGATATTTTATGCCTTGCAAATGAAACTACTGAATACTGCTACCCTGCTATAGTGTATAACAAATTTCTTTAGTAGAAAATTTTCAATACTAATATAATTTAACTTCATTCTTGTTTAGATTGATTGTATATCCTCCACCACCTACTAAAGGAGGATTAGGAGTTACTAATGAAGATTTGGAGTGCTTAGAAGAAGGAGAATTTCTTAATGATGTAATCATTGATTTCTATCTTAAGTAAGTATATCGTAAAAGATCTCATTTGTTTTACAGTTTTGATGTGAATCTTAGAGTAATGTAATCATCTTTGGCAAATTCTACACTTGATCTTAGCCAAAAGGCCGAGAAGTGATGGCAAATTCTAACTCTGAAGAAAACCTGACAAACTTGACAGATTTAAAATTTTTTACATACCATGGTTTTCTAGAGTTGGCGAACTTTGTTTCATTTTGTTTTTTTTGCTTCTGATAAATATTGTACTGTAGCACTGTCCTCCCGTTGGTGCTTGAATATTATCTGTAATGAACTACTGTCAACTACTTTATGAAAATAAAATACATAAAAATTGCAAAATAAATAGAGGAAATTGCTGGGCTGAAGAGAGAGCTCAGTGGAATTTAGCCTATGATTTGCTTGCAGGAAGCCAACGTTTGATTCCCAGTGCTGTACAACGAAATCTTTATAGTTCTTAAACAATAGATAATTACACAGTCACTTCTTTTCAGTTCCCAAAGTGGTTGGTATTTATCCAAGTACCTCTTACACCACAATTATACAAGAGTCAAAGAAGTGCAATTGGATTTGAAGATAGTGAATTCAGAAGGCAATTGGAGTTAAAGAGAGATCATTGGGCTTGGCCCTTATTCTACTAATGAAGTTTGAAAAGTTACCTGTTTGACCATTTTTGATAAAAATATTAAAAGTAATTGTTTATAGTATAGTGGTAGAAAAAAAAGAAAAGTGAGAGAATTTTAAAATGACTTAAAACTGCCCTTACAAGAAGAGACACCAGGATTTAATGAAGACATGAGAGAAGATAAGTGTCTATCTGTTTATCTGCAAGCCAGAGGAAAGTTTAACTAGACGTTAATGTGCTGGTATCTTGATCTTGGAACGCTAGCCAGGCTCCTGAATTATGAGAAATTCCTGCTATTTAAGTCAAATATTATAAAAAATAAACAAAAACTAAAAAACAAAAGAGAAGTAGCTCTTTTGAAATATTTAATGTTTATCACTTGCCGGAGCAATAGCATAGCGGGTAGGGCGTTTGCCTTGCATGCGGCCAACCTGGGTTCAATTCCTTTGCCCCTTTTGGAGACAGTGCTATAGCACAATATTGTAATCTCTTCCGGGAGCTTTAGTTAATAGTCTCTGGATCTTGGCTGTTTTTGTGATTACATGGCGCCAGGGACAGTTTATGGGTATGACTGCCAAGCTACTGGAAAACTAGGGAGGTGGGGGAGGAGGCCCAGTCCTGATCCGAGAGGGTTTGGAGATCTCAGTCACGGGTTCCTGCATACTTGGGTTTTTCTGCTGGTTCCCTCTCGGGTGGGGCTCATCCGAGTGTGTCACCGTCACCCCAGCAGTTTTTATATTACGTGATCTTGATGGACAGTGAGGTGACTTGAGGATGTTGTTTGTCAGACCCTGGGTTTTAATTCTTGCATTTGATTCTTGATAACACATGGTCCCTTGAGTGTCATCCTATGTGACCTGATGTTCCCTCTGAGTATTGCTGAGAGTGGCCACAGAGGTCTTCAGTACAGAGTGGCCTCCATATTAATAGCAACCTAATCCCCTCACCCCAAACTTAACAAAACAACGACAGCAAAAGTAAACTGAAAGTTGAAATGAGAGCAAAAAGGTAAGATGATCTTGTATTTAATTGGATAGAAAATGAGTATGTTTCAGGGCCATGGGAGGTTGATGGGTGGGGTCTTTGGAACACTGGTGAAGGGAACTGGGCACTCTGGTGGTGGGTAGTACCACTAGAACAGTATATGTATGAAGCTGTTGTTAATAGCACTGTAAATCACAATAAAATATTTCAAAAAGATAAAAGCTCAAAATAATAAAAGTAACAAAAATAAATAAAACGTGGATTTCCAGAATATATAAGATAACTTTGGGGGAAGATCAGCTAAAAAATAAAAATAACTAACTTTTGTGATATTGTTACTTTTCAGATATCTTATATTGGAGAAGGCATCAGATGAACTTGTTGAACGAAGTCACATTTTTAGCAGCTTTTTTTATAAATGTTTGACGAGAAAGGAAAATAATTTAACAGAAGATAATCCAAATCTTTCGTAAGTCAATTACCCATACACTAAAGTCCTAAGAGGAGAATGTATTAATGTATTACTTTGACACTCTTAGTTAATTCTTTCCTAGAGTTAACAGTATCACTACTTATTGGGTCTTCGTGGTCTGTTTGCTCTGAGAGACATTTCCTAATTTTTTAATGGTTATACTTGGTTTTATATCTTTCTTTTCTTTTTTCAGGAGGGAGGGCCCCCAAATGGTGTTCAGGAAGTCCAGGGCTCTCTATCATCAATTCTGGGTTAGTCAGTGGTTGAGTACTCGCACCTAAGGATGTGGTACTTCTCAGGCAGTCCACTGCTACAAGTTACCTAGGCCACCCCAGTGTTGTTCAGGACCCTCCAGGACTGTACCTGGCAGTGCTCAGAGAATCATGTGTTACCAAGGTTTGAATTGGGTCATCTGTGTGCCGGGCATTGACCTTAATCCCCAAACTCTCTCTCTGACCCCTGATATCTTTCTTAATTTCCTTGGTGAGGTAAAGGGAAGAATCAATTTGTGTGTGTTCAGCCCTTTTCTAGTTGACTCTCCCAGATGCTGTGTTATTTTTTGTCCCCCATGTCACTTATGTTTTGGTTACTTGTAGTTTTTTCCTTGTCTTATTTTATAAATTCTTTTCGAGAAGTTAGGATAGTTTTGATTTTTGTTATTTTTTTTGTTTTTTTTTGGGGGGGCGAACCTGGCGATGTTCAGGGGTTACTTCTGGCACTGCACTCAGGAATCACTCCAGACAGTGCTTGAGGGACCATATGGGATGCTGGAGATTGAACCTGGTTTGACCTCGTGCAAGCTACTCACTGTGTTATCTCTCTAGCCCATTTTAAAATAGAAACCTAGTAATTATTTTTAAGAAATAAAAGATGGATGAGTGGTAGATATACTTAACTCATTGACTTATAACTTTTTATATATGAAATAAAGGGAGATAAAGTTTATCTTTAAGCATCTAAGGATATATGCCTCATTCCTCATTTTTTGTTAAGTTTTGACATACATCACTGGTAAAACATTTAACACTTACATTAAGGTTGTCACTGTCACTGTCCTCCCATTGTTCATCAAGCGGGCACCAGTAACGTCTCCATTGTGAGACTTGTTATTACGTTTTTGGCATATCGAATACCTCATGGGTAGCTTGTCAAGCTTTGATATGCGGGCAGAATACTCTCGGTAGCTTGCCAGGCCTCTCTCTGAGAGGGTTGGAGGAATCAAACCTGGGTTGGCTGCGTGCAAAGCGAACGCCCTACCCGCTATGCTATCACTCTAGCCCACATTAAGGTTGAATGTTAATATTTTATATAATGTGAAATAGTTGAATAATAAATGTATTTATTTGTGTTTATATTCTGTTATTCAGCCACTTTTGGAACCTACACATTTTATAAATTTCTATCTCTTCTATGCATTACATTATTGTTGATGTGATCACATTTAAAAACTCCTGGAGTTATTAAAATTACTTAACTTTTTAGGATGTTGAATATTATGTATTTTGAAGAATAGTTTAAATACATCGAATGTAACATTTTTGGTATACAAATGTGACACTTGGAAATCCTTATATTTCAAAATTTTTATTTCTAATGTGCTATCTTTTATATTCTTAGAATGGCACAGAGAAGACATAAAAGAGTAAGAACATGGACTCGTAATATAAACATCTTCAATAAAGATTACATCTTTGTGCCTGTAAATGAATCGTGAGTATTTCAGATTGCTTAAAAATAAAGTGTAAAAGAGTACAGAAAGATATTTTGTGCATGTTTAGATGAATGATCAGTAAAAAGTATTGGTACCTAATTTCTATATATTTCTGTTAGTGTTTTTCTGAAAAGTAATTAAAACAGAGGCCTAGGAGGAAGTAGTAGAGCACATGGCTGGCATATGTAAGGCCTGGGTTGGGTCCCTGTTACTACACGGTCTCCCCGACACTGTTAGCTGCGCTCCTGGTGAGTTCCAAGCCACTTCCAGGTTCACTCTCTGCAAAAATAATTAGAACATAAAAGAACAAGTCATTAAAGCAATGATTTGTTTATCTTGGTGTTTCATTTGACAATGACTCTATTTTAAATATAATGAAATAATAAAATAAATGACTGAGATAATTTTCGTTTGGAGTCAAGAAAAAAATTTTTTTAAAATAAAATATCACCTTCACATATAAAAAAACAAAGGTCTTTCAGCACTAAAACTGAAAATGGTGATACTACACATCTATTTCTTTCTTTTTTTTCTATACCCATCTGCTCAGGGATCACTGCTGACAGGGTTTTAGGGACTGTATGTAGTACAATGAATTGAGCCTGGTACCAAGGTCAGGTATGTGCAAGGCAATTGGGTCCACTGTAGCCAGTGGTATAGTAGCAGGGAACCAACTAGGCTTTACACATGCCAGGCAAGTACTCTACCACTTCATCTTTCTCCTTGGGCCCCTGCTTCAGTTACAGATAGTACAGCTATGGACACTCTATTTGGTGCCTGAGTTGATTTAAAGCAAATCCTCTATATGAAAGACACTAAATATATGAAAATAGACATATTTGCATTATTTGCATTTACCCCAAGTAGTGTTTTTACTTGTTTAGTTTTGGAAAGGGTTTTATATATTGTAGCAGGTATTCCAAGGTACTTCTGTAAACTTACCGAGTTTTTCATACTCTTTTTCTCAGCAATAGATCTAAAATGTTAGCTTTTTGGGGTGTGTTTTCTTATTTGTTTGCTTTTTGGCCACACCTGACAGTGCTCAGGTTTTACTTCTGGCTTTGAGTTTAGGGATTATTTATTTATTTATTTATTTTTGCTTTTTGGGTCACACACGGTAATGCTCAGGGGTTACTCCTGGCTTTGCACTCAGGAATCACTCCTGGTGGTACTCAGGGGATCATATGGGATGGTGGGAATCAAACCTGGGTCAGCCGCATGCAAGGCAAACGCACTACCCGCTGTACTATCACTCTAACCCTTAGGAATCATTCTTGGAAGGGCTCGGGGAATTATATTGTAGTGCCAGGGACTGAACTCAGGTCAACTTCATGCAAGGCAAATGCCTTACCTACTCTACTATCCAGTTAGGGAGACTTTATTTTAATGTCATGACATTTATTTATTTGTTCAAAACCGGGTGTCACGCTAATATGTTACCTAATACATACAAAGGGATGAGAAGAAAATACATGAGTATATCAAGAGAAAATAAACATGGAATAAAATGATAAATATACAATACAATCGGAGAAAATGATTTTTTTGGGTCACACCCGGCAATGCTTAGGGGTTACTCCTGGCTCATGCACTCAGGAATTACTCCTGGCAGTGCTCGGGGGGCCATATGGGATGTTGGGAATCAAACCTGGGTCGGCCATGTTGGCTGCATGCAAGGCAAACGCCCTACCCGCTGTGCTATCGCTCCAGCCCCCTGGTTTTCTCTCTTTTGTACTTATTTATCTTTCCTCTCCATTTGCACAGTTTGGGTTGGCAGACACAGGTCATTTCTTCTCTTCTTTCTCTCTCTCTCTCTCTCTCTCTCTCTCTCTCTCTCTCTTTTTGCCACAGGTGGTGGTGCTCAGGGGTTAGTCCTGGCTGTGTACTCAGGAATTACTCCTGGTGGTGCTCAGGAGACCATATGGGAAGCTGGGTTGGCAGCATGCAAGGCAAACACCCCACCTCCTGTGCTATCTCTCTGTCCCTGATACAGGTCATTTCTAACATCCTTCACAGGTCGAGCTGATGCATGACTATGCTTTCATGCTCTTTTTGGCCTGTTGGGATTCTTAGAGACAAGGCAGAAAGGTTATATTGGCTATTCTAAAACAAAAATGATGTTTTCAAAATCAAACATATGGGCCTGTCTGCAAGTCACTCATTTTTGGTTTTTATTCTCCAGGAACAGTCACTATCTGCAGAATCCTGGTAGGACTGAGTGACTTGGGGACAGGCAATATTATGTTAGGGAGAATATGATGTTGGGGAGAGAAAAAGTCCCCTTTATGTAGATTCTACTGGCTGGTCAAATATGACTTTAACACAGATTAATAGGAAGGTTACTTGAATCTGATGACCCAGAAGCCCATGAGTGTGAGCACTAGAGAAAAGACTTTTTTTTTTTTGCATTTTTTCCTTTATAGGAAAAAAATAACTGAGAGAAAGGAAAGTTTTCAGATGAGCAAAGTAATCACTGAGATGGGTGAAAAATACTTTTTGACCCTAAAGTTTCTATTTAGGGAAAGACATACCTGTCTTGTGCCCTAGCGAAAGGGAGGAAGTCCTATTCCACACAGGAATTTAACTGCTCATGACAACAAGGAGTGCTACAGAGAACTACTTATTGATTCTCTCCAGGCTACAACTTAAGTAACCTGACTCCAGATAATCGGAGTACCAAGGTGGTGCATTTGGAGAGTTTGCTCTGACCTCCACTCCAGAAATTATTCAAAAGTTGATAGGGGTGAGAGAGATAGCATAGTGGGTAAGGTGCTTGCCTTGCATGAGGCCAACCTAGGTACCATCCCCAGCATCCCATAGGGTCCCCCTGAATCAAACCAGGTGTACTATTTGAGTGCAAAGTCAGGAGTAATTCCTGAGCACCTCTGGGTGTGACCTAAAAACAAAAGATTAAGATGTATGTGTGAAGCGAAAGTAAAAGTTAGAGGGTTATTTACCAAGATCCTTAGTCAAGACTAAATCACAGAGAAAAGTGAAAAAAAAAAAGTGAAACCACCTAAGATTGAATAACACTTTATTATTGGCTTCATTAGTGCTTCCCACCCACCAACCCTGTCTCAAACTAACATGTCAAGGGTCTCAGCCGTTGTCTTTCCCTGCTGACACGACGTCCTGACCTGCTTTGGAACAGCCTGAGGTTTTGAGCCTCAGATAGCCTAGAATGAAGGCCAGGCCTCCATTCCCTGCCCACTCGCCCTCTCCAGCCCAGCGCTTACTACACTGACTTGACAAATGGACACACAGAACCCACGCTCTTAGAGAGAATGGAGCCAAAGGCACATCCTTCTGTTATGACAGCAGGTCCCCTACACGGGATCCAAACACCAAAATACATGCCACGCGCCCTTACCTATGACCGAGAATCTCCCAGTCACGTGCCAGGGAGGCATGGCAGAAGGGAGAGGCAGGGCTGGTCCAGGGAAGCGGGTGACCTCTAGCAATCAGGTCCCTTTCACACACCCAAAGGATCCCCTCGCCCCATGAATGCAGAGGGAGGGGAGGGTGACCGACACACAGGCAGCACAGACCCTCATGGTGCTGGCATAGAGCACTTTGCTTCTTTATTGAGTTTCCTACTGATTAGCCTTTAGCTGAGTAACAGGATGTCTCTGCGTGAGGAGCACTGAGAACTGGGGACCCAGTACGCAGGCCAGAGCTTGCAGGAACAACATCTTCTCAGGTGTGGGGAGGAACTGGCTTCTTCCTGCAGGAAGAGAATAGAGATAGTGGGGCATGAGAAGGAGCACCCCAAGCAGGAGACATGAGCCAGCTCCCAGGACTCCTAGCCAAGTGCTCCATTCCTGAGAATACTGAAACCTGAGTCCAGAAATCAAAGCTCCTGGATACCTTACTTTTGGCAAGTGGGCTAAAGACTTAAAAGCATAAAATCCCTTGCCTTGTTTTTTAATGAACCAGATATTATTGATTATGATGTGCTAAAAGGGAAAGAGAGGCAATTATAAATAATCACACAATTTTACTAATGTTTGATGGATTAGAGATGGTCTTGTCCAAGCAACCCCCTCAAGGCAGGGAGCGACCTGTGTCCCGGAGTGATTGTAAGTGTTGCAGACAAGGGTGAGGGTGACACTGGGGACCTCTCTGTAGGCGCCTCAGGCCACTGTCAGGGATGAATCCATGCCCAGCTCTGACCTGGGCACTTTTGCAGGGCACTGGCAGTATTTTGCCAGCTCTGAGAGGCAGAGGGGACTTTGGGGGAGAATTGGAACAACTCAACTCACGGGGTTAACAGAGGATCCTTGCATTGTATACGGCATTCATAAAAACAGCATTTCTGAGCTCCTGGACAATTGGCATCCCTAAGGCACGATGAATCACCAGCAAATCCATTGCAGATTCCCTGGAAATCTGGGCAGACTCCAATCTTCATTGGGACTGAAATTAAAATTAAAATTAAAACTGGCTGGAGGAAGATGGAAACCCCGGAACACGGTTATCCCAACCTCCCTTCCTGGCCTCAGAGCCAGCTTATCCCACAGAATCCTTGAAAAAAAGCTTCTCGGGCCTAAGCCAACCGCGCAGGATCCCACTTATTGACCCTCAGTCGCCTTTTTACTGAACCAAGGCTGCACCACATGCAGACAGAGGACCAGGAAGATCAGGGCGAGTGGCAAGAGGCTGTTCTGCTTCATACTGCTGCTCCCTGCTCTATGAAGGTGCAGGCAGGACCATTTATATTGTACCTGATCCTGCCCTGCGACAGCTGGGGGCTCAGTTCCCCTGTCAGAAGCACTTTACTAATATCAGATCATCAGTCAGATCAATCTTTCTGGCTTCCCATACCCACGCGCAGAGGCCCAGGAAACCCGGTGTCTTGTCATGTGTGCAAAATGTACAGATGAAACTTTGGAGATAAATGCTTTCAAAACCATCACCGTCACTGTCACTGTTATCCCGTTAATCATGGATTTACTCAAGTGGGTGCCAGTAGCGTCTCCATTGGTCCCAGCCCTGATATTTTAGCATGGTAAATTTGATGCTCTCTCTCCACCAATGCGGCGGCACGCCAGCTGGATGTCCTTGGGCATATTGGTGATGTGCTTGGCGGGGAATGCGCAGAGGTTGATGTCCTTTCAAAACATATAAGAAAATTTAAAATATTAGGCATGAGAGATAGTACAAGGAGTAAATCACTTGTCTTGCTCACAGCCAGTGCCAATTTGATTTTCATCCCTGAATAAGCTCTGAAAGTCACCATAAGAAGTGACTTCTGAGCACAGAGGCAGGAGTAAACCATGTGTACAGATGGCTATTGCCCAAGGAAGCCAAAAAATAAAGAGAAGAAAATGAAAGAGTGATACTGAGAGGGAGGGAAGGAGAGAAGGAAAGAAGGAAGGAAAGGAGCAGAATGAGTTCCTGATTGTATATTCGTGCACCTTCAGTTTTTTGGAGTCTGAAAACTTGCCCCACAAATTTTCCTGGGTGTTGGGGTGACCATGGTGACCCCAGCCCACAAGACCAAAGCCAATTGCATTGCTGGACCTGAACAAAGACCTTAAGGCCCACAGAGCTGAACAAAGCATTGGTGGGGGTGGCTCCCCTAGTGGCTTCTTGGAAGCCCCCAGGCCTCCCATCATCTGAGAGGTGAGACCCGGAGAGCTTCCAGAGGGTGGGTCCAAGAGGGTTTGAGGATCCCGGGATTGAAAGAGCGCAGAGAGCTCATCTTTCTCTCCCAGGTGTCTTCCTATGCGTTGCTTCCTCCTCTTTCTGACACAAAACTTAAAGCAGAGAGCACTAATGGAGCAAGTAAATGTTTTTCCTGTTCATCCATTCTCTGTGTGAGGAGACAATAAACCCGTCGTCTTCATCAGGAGGACACAGATGAATCCTGGCTCAAGCATTGTTCTTTCTCATTAAGACTTGGACAGGACTTGTTACGGAGAGCATCAGAGTGTGGGGCTGGCCTTAGTGGTCACTGGAAGATGAGATTTTGGTGGGCTTGGGATGAGCTTTCCAAACGCTGCAGAGGGCTATGGTGCTGTGGTTGCCGCAAGTGGTGCTGGTGCTCCTTCTTGATCCTGCTGTTCTTCGGCATGTCCAGACACACCAGTACATCAACTGGTGCAGACTTGGAGGTAAAATTACACTACAAGCCGTGTGTGGTCACCTCCTGATGGGCTTGTTCTAGTCACGTCATTACAGCTCCAGGTTTTGCTTAAAACTTGATTGAAAATTAACAAATAAGTAGAACATTTAAAATTTAACATGAAAAATAAAGTGAAAGCTGACTGAGTTCCTCTTGTCTGCTTAGCTTGGGATATTATATGTCCTGCTCTGCCTGTGCCCCTTGCCATGATCTCAGTGACACTTGCATTCCAGCCAGTTTGGCCACCGGTGCCAACCCAAATTTGGTGCTTGGGCTTCGCAGTGGAACTTGGAAAATCTTGTTGGATGAGAATATGTTGGACACTGTCCTAAGCTCTTTGGAAGAGAAGAGTATTGTAGTCAATGATGTGTTTCTGGCCCTTGGAGAGCCAGAATAAGGCGTATTTGTCAGCAACGGGTGCTCCTCCACTTGACACAGTTGCCTTAAGCTCTAAGCATGCGGTGACTCTGGCTTGATCCTGGCAGTTACCCTCCTCCTCACAGGAGAAAGCTGAAGTGTAGTGTGGGGACAGAAAAATTCACAAGAGGATGGGCCAAGAGATCTAGCAGTGGGTAAGTCTGCCTTGATGCAGCTCCCCCTGGCTGAATCCCCAGAATTGCCTATGTTTTGTTAAAGCACTGCCAAGAATGACCCTGAACACAGAGTCAAGAATTTCCTCTAAGCACTGCTAGGTGTGACTCTATAGTCCCTCTCTCTTCAAAAAAAATCAAGGCACACAATTCACATACAGAGTTGAGGAGGTTGTGGTTGGCAAATACCTGTCCAAATATTATGTGATTATCTTCCCCTCATTGGATGTTGAGTAAGGTAGGAGGACTGAATCTTTAAAAATGTTTCTCTTGCAATTTTTTTTTGCTTTTTTGGGGGGTGGGTCACTCCCTGCGATGCTCAGTGGATACTCCTGGCTCTGCACTCATGATTCACTCCTGGCGTTGCTTGGGGGACGATATGGGATGCTAGGGATTGAACTAGGGTCCACTGCATGCAAAGCAAATGCCCTCCCTGCTGTACTATTGCTCTGGCCCACGAGTTTTCTTAAGTGAAGCAGAAATCAGGGCCAAGGTGGAACCAGGAATTCAAAGGCAGTGGATTCAAGCCAAAGAAGCTTCACAAGTGGGAGGTGACAGTGAGAGGAATCCCACTAGAATCCAATTGTGATAAGGTGCTGGTGGATGAGGTGACCCAGGAAGAGAGGAGAAGAACGGGACTGGACACCCAGGATGTATTTAAGAGATACCCTGAACACACACTGTCTTTAGAAAAAATAGCTAGCATGTGTTAGTCTCTGCAGCTGCCAGAGGAGAAAAAAACATATCCAAGGTAAGTACTCAGGGAAGTGCAGCACATTTGGCTTCTGTAGTCAAGTTGTGGTGCTGACGTTAGCTGATAGAAAGGCACTTGGTGTGGTCAAACGGGATGTGAGAAAGGACTCTATGAAACTTGACCAGGTTTGAGACTGTTGAGCAGATGGGACCCTTGGTCTGAGGCTGCTCTGCCCCTGCACGTAAAAATAGCTCTTCAGTTCAATGAACAAGTGTGATGGTTTTTCTTGGGAGACCGCAGATCACAACACAATATTCCCCAAACAGAAAGTCAGTCCCTGGCTCTGCATGGGATGCCATTTCAGTGTCCTGGGGCCATCATTTTTCCTGTTATCATCAGTTTCCTTTCAGTGCAGCCTGTGAGTGACCAGCCAGAAAACAAGGTCATTGGTAGGCACAGTGCTCGTGGCCCTCTGACTCAGAGACTTCGAGTTCACAGTGAACTCAGGTGTCCTGAGTTGGGGCCCAGATGGCATCTGTCAGGCCCCTTGTGCACCCAGAGCTGGAGCACCTCATGTTCTTGCTAATCTCTGGACTGTGAGTCACTTTCCGGGATCTTGCAGGCTCAGTGCTGACCATCCATGTGTGTCTGTCTTCAAATGTCCACAGTGATAAGGTCCATGGACAGGCACGAGGTTCTTTGCTGGTGGGAACAGGTGCCACAACCTCACACTGAATTTGAGATAAAATTCCTGCTGTTCTTCTGCAGAAAACTGCAACTTCACCTTTCTCCTGGGAACACAGACGCGGAGCTGAGAGTAGACATTGTTTGGATATCCAATAATTTTTGAACTAGAAACCAAGACAAGGGGATTTAAAATATTTTACAAAATACACAACAGAGTGACTTGACCCAACCCTGGTCAAACCCAGGCCTTTCTAGGTTCTAGGCCAACGCAGTCCCCCCTCTTCTCTTGGTGCTTTAATGGAGGCCTGGACTGTCCGTAACCATTTCTTTCTCCATCCTAAGAGAGTATTTGCACAAGTTTTCTACGACAATTTCTCTCCTCTGTTGTTCTACATTAAATCATAGGCACCTTGCACTTGGCAGAGTCTGGACAGGAATTTTTTTTTTTCTTTTTGGGTCATACCCGGAGATGCTCAGGAGTTACTCCTGGCTCTGCACTCAGGAATTATGCTTGACGATCCTCGAGGATCCCATCAACGGCCAAGACTCAGAGACTATAAAACCCAGACCCCAGAAGCACGCGGCTGCATTCGCGGCCGCGTGACATCTTATTATCTCATTCCTACTTTGGACAGACTGGCAGTCTACCGAATGTAGCCTGCCCACACGGCAGAGTCTGGCAAACTCCCTGTGGCGTACCCAATACGCCAAATACCAGTAACAATGATGGGTCTCATTTTCTCAACTCTGAAAGAGCCTTGAATATGGCACTTTTTAAAAAAATCTCAGGGCTAGAATGAAGGAGACGTTACTGGGGCCTGCTCGAGGCAATCGACGATCCTTAAGGGATGATGGGAATCAAGCCCGGGTTGGACGCGTGCAAGGCAAACGCCCTACCCACTGTGCTATTGCTCCACCCCCCAAGAGCAGAACATTTTTAAAGCAACTTTCTACACTTTTTCCCCCCCATGTATTTGTATAGTTTAGGCTTTCCATCTGTCCTTAAGCAACTAAGATGACTTCTTTTTGCTTGTTTTGGGGCCACAACCAGCAGTGCTCTGGGCTTACCCCTGGCTATGTGCTCAGGGATAACTCCTGGAAATGTATGGGATATCAAGGATCAAACTTAGGTTGGCCACAGGCAAGGCAAACACCTGCCTATGGTAATATTGCTCCAGCCCCTAATGTGAGTTCTTTAATCATTATTTCATGTCTTTCAAATAATTTTGCAAAATTTAGAAATTTTCCTTTGTGTTATTTGTACATGTTTTCTCAACTTTATATACAATTTTAATTTTTTCTCGCTTTTCCAGAAAGAGCTATTCCTTCCCTACCAGTGAAACATATCCTAAGATTTATTTTTTCCCTCTTCCGTCTGCTTCCCACATCACTGGTTTCTGCTTTCAAGTTTTTCCATGTTGTTTGTTTGCTTGCTTGGGCCACACCTAACTGTGCTCAGGGTTTATTCTTGTCTCTGTGCTTAGGAATTACTTCTAGTTCTGTGTTCAGGAATCAGTCCTGAAGATACTCAGAGGACCATATGCACTGCTGGAGATTGAGATGGGGTTGACTGTGAGCAAGGTAAGTGGTTTATCCCTGGTTCTATCTCTCAAACTCAATATTTACAATTTTCTTGTTTAGGAACCTAACCTTTGAAATTTTCTTATTTCAGCTCCACAGTATCTGTATCTTTTGCACACAGGATGAGACAAGGATTTTATTCCTTCGTCCATAAATAAGATCAATGCTATCTATTTCTTTCACTATTCACTTGGAATGGGGTTATTTCTGGTATTTTCTCAAGGGAATATGGGAAGAGTACAGAGGAAAGTCACTTTTTTTGCAAATTGCATTTCAGGGAGATTTTAGCCTAATCTGCTGAGCACTCAGCTCTGGGAAAAACTGCCAGTCAATACTTGGAGCAATAGACATTGTTGGTAGACCCTCAGAAATCTTAAATAGAAACCAACTAGCTCACTTGTCTCATATTTGATGACTTCACCTTTTAGAGGGAGGTGGCG
>JAOXYA010429451.1:0-17473 GCA_028565675.1 Sorex palustris
TTAATCTTGAAATTTTAACTAATTAGCCAAGTAACTGGTGTTACATTTTGAACAGTTTGGTTTCTATATCCTATCACTGAATTAAACAGCTTATAAAAATAATTTATCATTATAACTATTATAAATGATCATAAATCCTGGGAACTCACTCAACATTTTTAAATAGGTAATTTTATTGACCAAATAAATGATTCGGTTAGAAATTATTTAACAAAACTTTCTTCTATAACTTAATCACACTATCAAAATAAAACCTAGATGACTCTATAAGAATCATGATTGTGTTATGTTTCCATACTAAACTCTGGTGCTGTTTAAGGAAAAGTTGTTTACATCTGATGAAGGTTTGAAAAATGATATTAGTTTTTCAACCATTCCACCAAATGGCAAGCATTTTATTTCAGTTTTATTGAACAGTTCCAGTGACACTGACTGATGCTCATAAGGAGGAAAAAATATTCTCTGACTTGCAGTTTCATTACTTTTCAAATAATTTATTTTTCTCTTAATCAATTTGAAACCAATTTTCAAGGTATAAAATAGGTTTTCTGATATTGGTTGGGACTTTAACAAGCTAATGGTAATGACCTTCTTCTGTAGACACTAGTATATAATCCTTTGTGAATTTAAATAATTCCAATGATGTGTGCAATAAAGAAAAATCAAACACAATTAAACAATGAAGCGATTGTTCTGTTTCCTGATTATCTGGATTTTTACAATTTATGTGTACAGAAAAGATTCATATATTTCTTATCTATATGTAGTAAATTTATCACAATCCAAGGCATGGCCTTTCATATTATTTTCTAGAGATGATTTTATTAAACAAATGGAGAAGTCCACATTGACAGGTTAGGACTCTTTCACTTACTAAAGAGAAACTTATGTCTAGAGAAAATAATGCAAGTATAATTAAACTTCCTGACCCAAAACTAATGAGAATCATCTCTTAATATAAAGGAAAGAATAAAACCTTTTGAATGTCAGACTGAAGTTTCAGTCTCTTCAACTTCCAAACTATAATTTTCAATGAAAAACCTAAGCTCTGTGGGCTTCATCCTGAGCAGGATGCCCTTTATTTGCCTTCCATGACACATGCTCTACCCCTTCACCTGTTCTATCATCAGATGCCTTGACCTTGCCCACTGACTTCAAGTGTAGCCGGCAGGAGATGGGGAGAAAGAAAGTAATGCCTGGGATTTACTCCAAAACTTTCTTACTACAGGGTACCCTTTGATCAATTCTGTCATTCAATTAAGTGTCACTGCAATTCTCAAGAGCAGCTCTGTTATGACTAAACTTGCAAGATTGTACTCTTCCCTTTGGGTTCTTTGGCCTAGTAGATTCTACCTTGTTAAAACCCCTGCAAGAAGTAATTCTTGATTTTTCCTAACTTGAAGACACCATTTGTTTCTGGCTAAAATCTTCCTTGGAATTCAATACATACTTATTCTCTTGATAGTTCTTGGTGTAAATATAAATTTTCATTGTGTGTGAAAGTGAATTTGCTACATGCAATAGAATATATGAGATTTCCGGGTTTTAAAAATTGGTGTGATACCATCATGTTACAAAGACTTGAATAATAAAGTGTTGGAAACTCAAAAAAAATTCAACTGCACTACTGTTGGGCTTTTTGTTTTCCAGTAACAGAAAACCCTCCTATATAGAGAAATTCTTGTTTATAAAGGCCATTTCTAATAGGAAGATGAAAAAAAGAAAAATTCTTATTGCTATACATTGCATCCAGATACTGACAGCATCTTAATACAGGTCATTAATTAATGAAGAAACTTTGGTTATTCTTTTTTTATGGGGGGAGAGGGGAGTGGTGGTGTTTCACACCAAGCAGGGAGCAGGATTTAGTCCTGTCTCTGCATTTAGGAATCACTCTGGTGGTACTCGGGGGACCATTGTGGTCTAGGGATCAAACCAGGTTCAACCATGGACAAGACCAGTGCCTTACTATCTCATTAGCTCTGATTATTCCTTTTGATTAAAAAAATTACAATGAATTTTTAAAATATAATTTCTGATTTTATTTGAGGGGGTTCTTTTTTTTGAATTTGGACCACCCTTGACTGAACTCAGGGTTTACTCCTGGCTCTGTACTTAGGGATCACTCCTGGTTGTGCTCAGGGGACCGTATATGGTGCAGGGGACTCTAACAAAAATGGGCCACATGCAAAGCAAGCACATTAAACTCTCTACTGCCTCTCTCAATGCAAGCACATTGATCACTATACTGCCTTAATTTCTGATTTTGGAATGAAATCATGCTAAGCACATTTTATTTCAAATCAAGGTTACAATTAATTTACCATTTTATAGGAAAATATATATAGAATTTCTCTCTACTTAATTATTTTTTCAACTAGAGTTTTGCAAACTCTGCTATTCATTTATTTTAATTACCACTATTTATTTTATTTAATTTATTTGGTTTACATATGTATATAATTTTGTATGTTAAAATTCACCTAGAATACTTGATAATCACTTTTCCAATTTTATAAATCTGACTCTTTAAAAAGCAATTATTCACTAAACATGACTTGGTTATATTAGTTCAAGAAGCCTATTACAATCATTTCAACTTGTGAGACTGACTATTATAACCTCTTCAAGGAATTATGTTTAATAGACTAGGTATTTGAAGAACTCTCAGCTGATACATATGATCTTAGTTGAAAAGGAGTATTTACTTGAAAGGAATTTTGAAAGAGAAGTAACATTTATTCTCTAGTCAATGTGAAAGGATGTTCCTTTATACCACACTGACTAATAGTAGCTAAACAAGCTGGGGAAGTAATTCAGTGACAGAAAACTTGACATGCAAGTTTGAGGTCTTTAATTTGATCTCTAGTACTAAAAAAAAAAAAGAAAGAAAGAAAAAAGGAAAAAAGGAGTTAAACAAATATCAAACCTTTGTGTTTGTGCTAGGAATTGTATTAAGCACTTAGCATCATGAACATCTCCATTATCTATATCAGGTATTAGCCCCAGTTAACTGCAATCTTAAAGAAAAAAGGGGAAAAGTGAGAAAGTATTTTGACCACTTAAAAAAGAAAATCTTGGGGCTGGAGCGATAGCACAGTGGGTAGGGCGTCTGCCTTGCACGCGGCCGACATGGGTTCGATCCCCGGCATCCATATAGTTCCCCAAGCACTGCCAGGAGTAATTCCTGAGTGCAGAGCCAGGAGTAACCCCTGGGCATTGCTGGGTGTGACCCAAAAAGCAAAAAAAAAATTTAAAAATTTAAAAAAGAAAATCTTAAAGGAGAAAATGAAGAAATGGGTTGTTATTTTGGGCAACTGAAAAGAAGGGGATAACACTTCTCAAGAGTCCCCAAAATATCGATGCAAGCAGGAAAGTAGGAGGTGAAGGAGCGAATACAAACAGGTAAGGAGAGGTATAGGAGTGAAACCTGAGCTGGAGAGAGGATGTAATAATGATCCCTTAAAGCCACACAAACAAGATTGATCTTTAAGCCCACAATTCTTTCTTGAACACCTATCGCCGTCTGCTTTTTTCTACTCTAGAGAAGCGTGTGTTCTCTCTAGAATGTGCATTCCTCTCTTTCACCTTATTTCATCTTTCTAAATAAATTCCGCGCAATAAAATCTTTCTTGTAAAACCCAGGTATGCAGGAGCAGGGACTGAAGACTCCAAGCCACATGGCAGCAGCAGGGATGGGCCACCCCTTCTCGTCTCCCCGCCCCTTCAGGGTCCTGACTGTCAAGGCTGCGAACTGCCTCAGGGAACTCTTTAAGTTCATTAACAGACTTGATCCAGAAACTCACAATTGAATCTCAGAATGGATTAGCTCCCTACAGAGAAGTCTCCCTCAAGACCCCAATCATATACAATTTTAGAATTCCAGGAGTTACACTGCTACTTTTGCAGCTATGCAACCTCTCATGACATTCATAATAAGCAATAGAAAATAAACTCTCTAGCGTCTGCCTGTGGCAGGCAGGCTTAGTGGTGGGAAAATTCAAAATAATGATGGTGGAAAGGTGGGATTGCTGTTGAAATATTGAATGTAATTGAATATGTTGAATGTAATCAATATTGTGGACAACCTTATGAAAATAAAATTTAAAAATTAAAAAAAACGAAAACTTTCTTGCATCACAGAAATCCTATAAATATGTGTTCTAAGAAATTGCAATATAAATAGAAAGCTATACAATGCCAGAACTTTAAAAGAACAAAAATAAGATAAAAACAATTCTTTGTACTTTGAAGATTGAAAAATTTTTATAGGAATCATGTCATCGTGGTTGAGTAGTAACTTTAGAAAAAATGTAAATAAATGACCAATGTTTGTAAAAACACTATAAAAATTTAACTACCTAAAAAAGCATGCCACCCCATTGCATATACTATATTACATCTCCTATTTCTAGTGGGAAATGAACTCAGCAGTTTTGTTTTCATAAAAGTGTCAGAATGCTATTTGACTCCCTGTTCCTCAACACCTGCTTACAAATAACCCCTGTGTTTTAGCTGGAGCGATAGCACAGTGGATAGGGCATTTTCCTTGCACGCAGCATACCTGGGTTTGATTCTTTCGTCCCTCTCGTAGAGCCCGGAAAGCTACCAAGAGTATACCGCCTGCGGTATACGGCAGAGCCTGGCAAGCTGCTCATGACTTACTCGATATGCCAAAAACAGTAACAACAAGTCTCACAATGGAGATGTTACTGGTGCCTGCTTGAGCAAATCAATCAACAACAGGAGGACAGTGCTACAGTGATACAGTGTTTTAGCTAGACACATAGCCACACAGAGAAGAATAAATGTTCTCTTTCCCTTTATGTAGCTAAAATAGCTATGTGACTAAGCTCTGGTCAAGGGATATGAGCAAAAGCAATGTGTACAACATGTGAGTTTCACTCTTTAAAATCACTGCACTCTTAGATAGAACAGGGATTAGGGTGCTGGTTTTGCACACAGTTGACGCAGTTCAGTCCCAAACCATATGGTCTTTGGGACATTGACAAACATAGCCCTGGAGACCCCAGGAGCCTCTGGCACACTTGACAACCTTTTGGGAGAACCCTCCTCCCTTACACCCAAATAAAATAAAGTAATTGCCCTCCTACTATGGTCTGAATGATGTATTTCTCCCTTTCTATGGTTAGATTTAATCCTAATCTAATGTTTAATGTATTAGAAGGCAAAGCCTTTGGGAGGTTATCCACATATAATGATGTAGCTTTCAAGAATAAGAGATCCGTGGGCTGGAGTAACAGTACAGTACGTATGGTGTTCGCCTTGCACGTGGCTGACCCAGGTTCGAGTCCCGGAATCCCATATGGTTCCCTGAGCACTGTCAGGAGTGATTCCTGAGTGCAGAGCCAGGTGTGACCCCTGAGCATTGCCGGTGTGGCCCCCCCTAACAAACAAAGAACAAGAGATCTCATAGAGCTCAGTGGTCCAGCTCACCATGTGAGAATACAAGTCTGCAACTGAAAAGAAGGGCCTCAGCTAATCATTCCAGCCTCAAAAACTGAGGAGGAAATTTCTACTGTTGACCAGCCACCTGTTCTGTGGTAATTTCTTATTGCTGTTTGGCTGAACTAAGAACCTGCCCTTCCTCTTTATTACTAGATGAAAAGGAGAAACATGGACATGCTAGGTATGTGCTGCTTTTAGCCACAGAGATGAGGTGATGAAATAGAAGATAGTACAACAAGGAAGAAGTCAGAAACCTAAACTACTTTTTAAAGTAGAAACACCTTCATATCCATTCCTAGGATAATGGAATAAACTGCCTTATTCAATTACCATATTTTTTGTTTTTGTGTTTTGTTTAAATTTTATTTTATTTAAAAAGTTGTTCACAATAATTTGTTACACTTAATATTCCAACATCAATCCCACCATCATTATACCTACCCACTACCATATTTCAAACATTTCCACCTCGACCTCCAAATCCTGCCCGCAAAGCCGGACCTAAATAATTTATCTTGTATTGCTTGTTATTAATAATCCATAAAAAATTATCCAAAAGAATTTTCCTTAGAGGAAAGTGTACGAACACTGTTCTATTTCACCCTGAAGTTATTAAAAGTCCTCGTACAAGAGATCACTAACATGATGTGAAAGGTTGAGCCTTCTGTGCATGTATATATTTTTTCTTCACCCCCAAGATGGGTTGCCTTCTACTTTACACCCTATCAACGTGGTGTGCTACTCTTGGTATATCAGTGGTATAGAGTATGAGATTTCACTCCAGGAATTCTAAAATTTTAGATACTGTTATAAAATTAAGGTTAATTTAATTTTTTTGAACTGGATGGCCTAGAGACCATCATTTATTTGAGAATCTCTATGGTGTGTTGTTCTATGTTGCTCTCTTGCAAAAGATTTATTTGAGAGTCTCTGGATCGTGGCCATTATTGAGCTTATATGGTGCCAGAGGCAGCTCGTGGCGTTGACTCCCAGGCTACTGGAAGCATTGGGAGATAGGAGGGGGGTGGGGGAAAGATCACCCATTCCTGACTCTGTGAGAGCCTGGAGATTTCAGTCACAAGTCCCACATACCTGTGTTTCACTCTGGATGAGGCTTGTCTGAGCCTATGAAATCAGCTGGGAGTATGGTGGCAACTGAGTTCTGGAGGTTTTCCATTGCCGGACTCTATTGAGGGAGGAAGGGAAACTCTCCTGCCCCCCCACCTCCAGGTTCAATTACCATATTTTGGTCTCTTTTAAAATTGTAAAACAGGGACTTGAGCAATAGTACAGTGGGTAGGGCATTTGTCTTGCATGCAGCTGACCATGGTTCAATTCCCAGCATCCCATATGGTCCCCCGAGCATTTCCAGGAGTAATTCCTGAGTGCAAAGCCAAGAGTAACCCCTGTGCATCACCTGGTGTGACCCAAAAAGCAAAATAATAATAATAATGATAATAATAATAAAATAAAATAGTAAAACAATGATCTGATACAGTTATTCTGACAGTGTTACCTTTTGCTGTGTTTGTAATAAGCAATTTTGTTCATTTTAAGATAGAAATGAGGTGTTTACTGGTTCTGATATTTAATGATGTAAAGATGAAAAGATCTTCAGAGTTTATCATAACTAATAAAGCTATTTTTAGTCCTACTTGTGTGTATACCTGTGTATTTCAGTTTTCAAAGAATAAAATAAATCACAAATATGGTGGAAGATGAAACCAGTATTCAAAATAGAGAAAAAATATAAAGAGTAAAAATTTATGTGCAAGGAATTTTCATTCCGTTTATATGCAGCATATGTTAATCTAGTCATAAGCATAAACAAATCTTTACTCATCTATTTTCTAATGTTGAGCTAGCATGTATTAGGACAAGCAGAACACCTGTTAAATGTATTGAAATAGTTCATTATGATTTCAAGACCTCCCTTCTCTCCCGCCCCCCAAACACGCTATATCTGCCACATTCCACAAACCTTAGCTCTCTCAATTTACTGGCAAATTTAGAGATTATGAGTAAACAAAGGCAGCCTCCTGGCCTTTTTGTTTACTTTGTTTGTCTTTGGGGGACACACCCAGATATACTTAGGGCTCACTCCTAGCTCTGTGCTCAGGAGTCACTCCTGGCAATTTCAGAGGGATTATATGTGGTGCGGGGACTCCACCACAGGTCAACCATACAAGGCAAGTGCCCTACATGCTATATTATTGATCCTGAACCCTCCTGTATTTTTTTATGCAACACTTTTCCTGACTTATTGGTACTGAGTTCAGATGGTTGTTAAATATTTACTGATACCCTTGTCTTCGTTTAAAATTAATTTTAGTGTTTTGTACCTATTCCGATCAAAGACACAATGTCAGTTGCTCCATAGTTCTCATATTTCAGAGCTTAAGCAGTATAGAGGTATTGGATGGGGGGAGTCAAGGATGAGTATAGAAGTATCTTATCATGTATAACTTGGAGATGTTCTACTTATCTCTAATTTCACTGGCGCCTAAGAGTTGGTACGAAGCCCAGTCCTTGCAATGTTGAAAATACATCTATCTACTTTGTCCTCTGGAGATCTTCTATGTCAAATAAGCTCAGTTTAGTAGTTTACAAAACAGTCATTAATATCTATAAACGTTAGAGTGCCAGGATCACTCAAGGAGAAAATTAAGAGACTTTGATGACTTTGCACATCATTGGTCACTAAGGTTTGGAACACTCAAGAAGCGCAAACTGGAAAATAGATCAGGCCAATTGAATAAAGGAGTAATAAATATACTGCCTGGCTCCTAGGTTCAGAGTTACAAGAGGTCTTTCAGGAATAAGATCACTGTCCAGAAACAGCTGAGCTTAAGAGAGAAACATCGGTGGGTCGATGATTCCTCAGAACTACTTAAATAAACAGACACACTAGAAAAAAAATTTTTTTTGCTTTTTGGGTCACACCTAGTGATGCTCAGGGGTTACTCCTGGCTCTGCAATCGGGAATTATCCCTGGCGGTGCTCAGGGGACCATATGGGATGCTGGGAATCGAACCCGGGTCAGCCGTGTGCAAGGCAAATGCCCTACCCGCTGTGCTATTGCTCCAGCCCCCGAAAAATAATTTTTTAAAGGGGAATAAAACTAGATAAATAAATAAACATCAACGGCACCAAATAAGGTTCTTCATAGAACAAAGAGTTATCATGTAAGGAGGTGATAAGAGATATATCCAGAAAAGAAATAGAAATATATAGTCATATATGTGTGTATATTTTTAAGAAAGAATATGAGGTAGTTAAGAACTTAATAATGCATGGACTGGAGTAATAGTACAGTGAATAAGGCACTTGTTTTGCACACAGATAACCCAGGTTTAATCCCTGGTACCACATGTGGTGCCTCAACCCATCAGGAGTGATTCCTAAGTGCAGAGTCAGGAGTAAAGTCTGAGCACCACTGGGTAACCAATCCCCCACCAAAAAAAATTTCATAAAGCAGCACCTAATTTTCTTTTCTTTCTTCTTTTTGGTGTGGTGGGAGAGAAGCAGGGAGAGCTTTGAGCCATAGCCAGCAGTGCTCAGATTTTACTCCTGGCTTTGTGCTCAGGGATCACTCTTGGTAAGGCTCAGGAAACCAAATGTGGTGCTGGGGATAAAACCAGAATCAATCAGCACAAGGCAAGCACTCTAATGTGGTATACTGTCTCTCCAGCCACATAAATCTTAAAACACTTAAAATCTTAATTTTAAAATTTTAAAAATGTTAAAATACTTAAAAATCACCTAAGTTTGAGGCAGTTTAGATCACAGGATCATTAGCTTCAGTAATGGATTAAACAAAGAGTTTTTTTTCCCAGCTCTAGTAAAAACGAATTGGGGAAGGAATGACATTTAAATTCAAGCAGCAGAAAGGGCATAAGAAATACTTTCTCCATAACAAAGACCGGGATATATTTCAGATCCTTCATATCCATTGCTGAGAAACAGACAGGAAGGAGATGACCAAGTTGCTGCCAACACCCCCTGGGCACTTATTCTCCGCGGGGAATAAGCTTGCAGAGAAAGCATGTTTTTAAATATTATTACATGTGTGCTCCACTTCTACCAATTATATTAAAAACAGCTGCTATCAAGGAACAAACATTTGGGCTATTCTGGGTTGCAATTTTCAGCTAAAGAATGTACCAATAAATATGACATTTAAACAGTGCTTTCAAAGGCTTAGACAAAATGTTTAAATGGAAAGAGGGTTTATTCTCCCACATTTTCTTCCTTATTCTGACGTTACCTTTGACCCCAGTTATGTTCCTTCAGGACAGGATTTAAAAACCTAAATTATGTGGAAGACTCTGTTCTTGCCGAACCCTGGGCCTCCACCGGCTCCACAAGCACCCCCCAGGGTCCAATTGGTCTTCCAGGACTGACATTCACTCACAATAACGTACTAATAAATCAAGTGAGCACCAGAGAGCTCTGATTTGTGGTGTTTGCTGATTTTCATAATGTAAATATTCCCACCATGGCTGATTTCAAAGATGGCTGTTATAACAAATGGCTTGTCAGATGCTTAAAATCTTCACAATGAACTCTCATAATCTCCTGTAGGTCGGTCCACCACATCACTGCAAGAGAAATCTCCCTGCACCTAGTGTTCTGCTCCATGTTAGAATTAGTCTGATCTCTGAGCATTCTCTGACAAAGACCTTAAAGATAAGAGTGACCTTTTGATAAGCACTCCAAATTCTCCAAAATAATATTATTGAGCCCTGTAAGAACCCCATGACATCACTATCATTATAGCTACTAAAAAAATAATGAGACCTAGACAATTCGAGCATGGCACAGACACTGAATGTTACAAAATTAGAATTGTAATTCAATCCAAACCCAGGTCTGACTCCTAAATCCATAGTTCTAAACAGCTTGCTTCCTTTCATTATAGTGTAATCCATTTATTTGACTGTCCTTTCAAAAGTCCTGCTGCCTCTCTATAATAACCTCCTTCCACTTTCTCTTTACCTTCTTTGGCATCCCCCAGGACCTTTTGCTTTTCTTTTATACAATGGAGGAATTGCCTACTAGCCGCTTTTGGAAGCTACCAACTCCTTGTGAGTGCTCTTTAGGCATGTGTTGGATAAATGGATGAATTAACTCAACCCTTCTCTATGAACTCAACCCTTCCACTCTTCCCTGCTATCTGGAAGGTTTAGCAAAGGCTCACTTTCCTCTAGTGGAATCTGGCTTTTAAAGATAGGGTCTATCACTGTCTTCCCATTGTTCATCGATTTGCCCGAGCGGGCCCAGTAACGTCTCCATTGGAGACTTTTGTTGTTATTGTGTTTGGCATATCGAATACATCACGGGTAGCTTGCCAGGCTCTGCCATGCGGGCGAGATACTCTCGGTAGCTTGCCGGGCTCTCCGAGACGGGTGGAGGAATCGAATTAGGGTCGGCCATGTCGGCTGTGTGCAAGGCAAACGCATATAATGTATATATTAATATATATAAAATAGAGAGAAAAAGATCTTAGGCAAGATAAAAAATATAGGTAAAAGACAACTCTGATGAAGTAACCATGAAAAAACTGATTATATAAAAACCAGAGAAGAGAAAAAAACATGGAAGTGCATGTTTAGACTTGGGAGAGATTTTGAGAAATCCTGCTATGCTCAAGTAGCAACATCCCAAAGGCAGACTGCAACTGAACTTTGGAGGAGAGGGATAATCTGGGTTCAGCACATAGAAAGTTCTTCAATGTGTCAGGTCCATGGAGAGAGCAACGGAAGCAATGGACAGCAATAGCATAAAAATGTAGGGATTTTAGATTGAGAGAATAATAAAAATAATTTAATACCTCTGATAGGCTTACTAAACATAAAGTCCACACTATTTCAAAACAGAAAAAATAAGGGGCCAGAGAAATAACACAGATGGTAAGGCCTTGCATGTAACTACCCAGCTTTGATGCTGGACACCACATGGTCACCTGGGCAACGTTAGGAGTGACCCGCCTCTTCTCTGAACACAGAGCCAGGAGTAAACTTTGAGCACCTCCAGCTGTGGCCCACCTCAGAAAAGAGCGATTAATAAAATTAGATGAATTTGTCCGGATTTTATCTTAAATAAAAATGAACAAAAATGGCTTCACGTATACTGGTCTTTAGTTTGCACTTGGGCTTATTGCTATATCACAAGTTTCTTTGCAAGTTTGTACAGGTAGGTCAGAGTTACTAGTTTTGTAAATCTGGTTTGGTCTTCCATGATATCAGTACACCAAAGAGCATTTAAGGCACTGTTGTAATGATTTCCTTCATTTAAGATATGTTCAATGTTTTGCTACCATTAACTAAGCTACAATGACGTGTTCCATGTATAGTATCCGTTCTAGAACTGTTGTATAGAACATAGGATCTGTTGGGTGATGAGTTTGTGAATCGTTTTCCTTTATTTATATTGTTATTCGTTTATTTTCATTTTGGGGTCATAATTGGGACTATTCAGAGTTTATTCCTGGCTCTGTACTCAAGTATCACTCCTGGTAGAGCTCCCAGGGACCATATATATATAGTACTGGGGCTGGCTGCATGTAAAGCAAGCACCTTCATCCCTTTACTCTCTCTCTCTCTCTCTCTCTCTCTCTCTCTCTCTCTCTCTCTGGCCCTTGCCTTCTTTCTATGAGTAAAGTTTCTCTCAAAAAATAAATTTAAAACTTAGAGTGATTTTAAAAGTGACCTACCCAAAGCTGTACTAGCTGCAACTCTCAAGAAAAAGAACACAGATTCCCCGCCGGTGTTGACACACTGTAATTTCCTATGCCTTCAAGCCACAATTAGAAAATGCACAGATGAGACCAGGTCTGCATTTGTAGGGAAACAAATGGAAACTCAGAAGGCCCCGAGGAAGGAACCTGGAGAGACAGCTGGCAGCGGAGTGCGGTGAACACCACAGAGCCCACATATTTGGGCGCCTGCAGCTGGAAGCCTCGCTTCTTGCAGACATTGCTAGCTCCAGAAATATGTTGATTTGGTGGAATCACCTAAGGAGCAAGTGTAAAGGAATTTGGGGACTGATTAATGAAGTGAGATTAGAGAATGGCATGCGTTACACTTGGGTAAATGACAACTAAAGAGGAAATACCTGTAAACATCAATGAGAGCCAGATTCCTTCTCTTGGCTCAGTGGAGGATGACTAGGATAACAGAAATCACACATAGCAGCTTTGGGAAAGGAGCACAGAAAGAAGGATTCTCCCACTTAGACAATGATCTACATGGAAGCTGGTGAGGACCCATCCTTGAGAAGGTTGCAAACAGAGCTGGGGACCATTTGGGAAACGAAGTGTGCTCCCTCCCTCTGTTACCCCTCCCCAAAAGAACCAGGTTTTTGCCATCACTTTTGATTTATTGATGTTCACATTTGCAAATGGGCTGCAGTCAGTGGAATTTTCCAGGGAGGTTGGATGAAAACAGGGTTTTCAATCAGGTCTGAGACAGCCTCAGGAGAAGATGCTTCAGAATCTGTTGGGTTATTAGCGTAATGGGCTCAGGACAGGTCAGCATCCACATGAAAGTGAACAATGACAGAACAATGAGCTGTGTTCTGTTTCTACACATGCTGCAGTATGTTAGGTCTAGGCTCCTTCTGCAGGACAGGAGGGCCAGAGCAGTCAGCCTGCAGTGACCATGTTGAGAGGTTACACCACACCAAAGGTGCCACTTGGGGTGCAAGATGACCTGCACATCATCCTAACTACTACACACTATTTGAGAAAGAGGCTGTTTTTACAGCTTCTTTGAGGTCATGCTGGCAAAGGAACACAGAACTATGCGTTCAAATGCTTTCCACTTGCCCTGGTGGTTCTCTGAACTCACCTGAGAAACTGGGCAGTCATATATTCTTTGTGAAAATTGCTGTTTAGGTTAGGCTTGAAAGCTTAGTATACATCTAATTGTGGCTCTCACAACAAGGATTTTTTCTTGCTTGTTTCTTTTATGGGGAAAGGCACAGCCTGACAGTGATCAGGGATTACTCATGGTGGTGCCAGGGGACCGTATGTGGTGCTGAGGATCGAACAGGGCTGGCAACATGCAAGACAAACAGACAAACAGCTTGACTATCTCTCTGGTCCCAATATCAAGGACTTGTGCAACCAATTTAATTTAATGTGCTGAAAACAGTAAGACAAACTTTAGAAACGATTGCTGGCTCATTGGGCAGAATCCCAAGAACAAGACTGAGTGAGGTTGACTCAGTCTTCTGGATGGTGAAGTCATAGAAGGTCTTGGGCTGGAATGTTGGTCACTAGAGGGCACTAGGATCACACAGAGCTTTGTCTTAGGCCACTCTACCTGGAGACAGGATGAGATTTGCCCATTATACAGGTATTTATTAGATAGATGCAGCAAGCTGGGCCCTGGTCTGCTTTGGAGAACAGAACAGGTAGCTTTCATCCTATTTATTTGTTTATTTGGTTTGGGGCTACACCCAGTGATGTTCATGGCTTACTCTTGCCTCTGAACGCAGGAGTCACTCTTGAAGGGCTTGGAGAACTGTATGGAATGCATAGGATCAAACCCTGTCTTTCACAGGACCCGCCCCTCTATCAGGTAGTGGTCAGTCTAAAGGTTCATTCTAGGTTCTTGGAGATGGTCAATTCCTCCTCCTAGATAGATGCCCTCTCAGATTTTTGGTAAAGCCTTTTCACTATTTGAATATTTTTATTATATTTTTTGTGTACTACTTTTTAATATTTTGTCTTCCCAGAGAAATGGAGTACTTGGAGTGCACAAAAACCTTTCTAAGGAGGGGTGCCTATAGCTTGGAGGGACCTGGGGCAGTGAGATTCTTCCCCACACCTTGGTTAGTTTCCTCTGGTCTTGAGTACTCTGTCACAGGGGCCTTTAGAAGTCATCCCAAGGTACCACAGAAAGTCCTATAGTCTTCCAAACTGAGAGAAAATCTCTGTACCAAAACATACTAAACTCAAAGAAGTTTACTAACATTCATCTATGACAGCAATGAAGGGCATAGAGTGACTCTATGGACAAAAGTCCCCATGCAGCAAGTCTTGCAGACAAAGATGTGCCAATTAGGATCAGAGGCAAGAAAGAACATGGCATTGAAAGCTAACATTAGCAGAGCTTCATCCTGCTGATCGAAACTCAGAGACAATACTCTGTGTGTGTGTGTGTGTGTGTGTGTGCGTGTGTGTCAGTTTCAAAGTGGCAATGAATTAAATGAGAGAGGCAAATAGAAGCCAGATAATTGAGGGCTTTTAAAACCATGGTCATGGCCTACCTTTATTCTAGAGGGATGAGAAAATATAAGCAAGTTAAGCATTGAATATAGGTTGCATTTAGTTTATTTATTTTGGGCTTTGGTGCCACACCTAGCAATGCTCAGGGCTTACTTTTGGCTCTTTGCTCAAGGGTCACTCCTGGATATACTCAAGGGACTATATTCAATGCTAGGGATTGAACTAGAACCAGTCACCTGCACCTTAACTTCTGTACTATCTCTGTGACTCAGGTTGTACTTTAAATGACCATTTTAGTTCAGTATGAAGCTAGCTGGAAGAAGAACAAGTATTAGAAAAGAAAGATAAGAGCAAGGGAGATGAATCAGGAAGCTGTGAAGTGATTCTCAGATACTATTAGTGGTCTGAATGACAAGAATGGAAAGGGAGTAAACGGAAAGACTTAGAAGAAATTGAGATTAAACCCATAAGCTTTGGGATGAATTTGGATATGAATAGAGAAAGATAGGAGGGAAAATGGTTCTGCCTTGGGCAGAAGATGGATGTATTTTGGCATGAGCAACTGGACAGAGTGATGCTATTCACAGAAATAGAGCAGACCAGAAGAGAAGCAGGTTGGCAGATGGTAGAGCACTCGGCTTTTTCTTGTTGGAAAGAGAAGTCTATGGGACAGCCAAGTGAGCATATCCATGAGGCCTGGAGTTCAGAAGAGCCATCTGGATTAGACATCTAGAAATGGAAGCCCCAACCTACAGTGATCACTAGTGTGGATGTTACTGCTGAGGATGGGTATTTGGCAAAGTCACCAAAACTTACAGGAGCAGAGGAAGAGGAGACTGGAAGAGACTGGAGAGATAAATGGAAAGCAAGAGGTGGGGGACAGAAAAAGCAAGAGACATTTAAAATGGGAGAAGTGGTCAACAATACGGGAAGCTGTTGAAGTGAGATAAGCAGGAGGAGGCAACAGTGCAAAGTTTTTGTCATGTTTTTGTATGGGAGTGTGGGTAAAAGTCACAATTAAGCAAGATGAAGGGTGAATGGGAGCTGGGGAAATAGAACAAGTACGTGGAAATAACGCTCTTGGGAGGAATGACAAGGAATTGGTGGGGATAGTCTCTTGGTAAAGGGGGGCAGGGAAGAAGAAGACACCAGAGCTGTAATTTAAATAGCACAGGTCATCCCCTCACGTCAGACCACTTCCCACTTCCCCAATATCTCTCTCACTGGGGCCCTTTGTATTTCCTGTCCCTTGGGTTCAACAAAATGCAGGTCGCTTCTACCACAGTGGAGTTGTTCTCCTGGTGGATAATTTCCTCCTCTATCTCTTATTCACTTCCTCCTCCGCAGTTATTTAACAGACAGAATCCATCTCACTACTTTTATTTGTTATAGAGACTGTCCCTGCGCCCCACACCCCTTCCTCCACCCCAGTCCTCCAAACCACTTTCCCTTCCAGCATTTGTCTGCCTCTTTACAAATTCCTTTCATCAGAGGAAAGTCTTCCTGGATCTCCTCCAGAAGCCCTTTGGGGCATTCATTTATTCATCCAACAAATATTTATCTAGAGCTTACAGGCTATTTGGCACAAAAATATTGCACTAGATATTGGTGTAGATAGAAAAGCAAGATGCAGAATGTAACCACAAGCTAGGAGAAATAAAGACATCAACTCATTCATATAGTCACAGCACTAACTTCTGGCTCCAGGCCACATGTTTACAGAAACCGAGCCCATGGTAGAAAGCAGCCTGTTATCCAGCAAGGTTATGCAAAGAAGTGTTGTTGAGATGGAGAGAATAGAGAAGTGATTCCATCTATTTGTTCCTTGAGAATTACTCATTGATTCATCTCCTTCAAGGAGATGACTTTTCCTTAAAGAAGAGAACGATGTCAGTGTACATACAGTCAGTCCTCTACTCCTGTCATTTAGAACAAACTTCTCCTAGTATGATTATCTTTCTAAGGGTCTTGAATAGTGTGGTCATTTGTGTCTTTTCATAGAGACAGTAGTCTTCAGCAAAGATGGCACAAATTTTCAACAACATATCTTATAAGTTTTGGTCTTGGTAATTGGACTACTTCATAAAATATTTCAGAGATCATGTTATATTCAAAGTCAAATAAAGAAAATAATGTTTCAGGGGTAGAACAGAAAGGTTTATTACCAAACATAGAAAGAATTTTTAAGTGCCTTCCATATTCTTGATTATGGAGTAGGTACGTATAATTTTCCTGAGTCTATTTTCCATTTATCCATCAATCTGTTTCTTTATTAATCCATCCATCATTCATCCTCCCGTTTCTCCATCTATCCATCTCTTTGTTCATCTCTCTATGCATCTATCACCCATCCATCCACCCATTAATACATTTCTCCATCCATGCATCCACCAACCCATGCATCCTAACTTTATTTTTCATCCATTCAACCATTGATCCATATCTTCATCCATCCATCCATCCATCCATCCATCCATCCATCCATCCACCCACCCACCCACCCATCCACATCCATGCATCATCCTTTTAGCTAGGCTGTGTGTCAGTCATTGCACTGCATTATATAATCTGGATAAATGGAAATTTATTAAAATAAATTCTTGCTGGGTGTCTCAAGCAAGGGCAGGAAACAGACTGTCTATGAGCTTGGAATTTTTGTGCTCCTGCTTCTATTTTGGTTTACTGGGTGACTTCTTGGCCACTTCCTCAACTTTGACCCAGAGGGACCTCAGTTTCTCTCGTATAAAGCCTGAGAGTGTACTGGATGGC
>JAOXYA010429945.1:0-17468 GCA_028565675.1 Sorex palustris
AAGGAAGGAAGGAAGGAAGGAAGGAAGGAAGGAAGGAAGGAAGGAAGGAAGGAAGGAAGGAAGGAAGGAAGGAGTACGAAGGAAGGGAGGGAGGGAGGAAGAGAAGAAATAAAGAGGGAGGAAAGAAGGGAGGGAGAAAGGGAAGAAAAGAGAGGGAAAGAAAAGAGAAAGAAAAGGGAAAGAAAGAAAGAAAGAAAGAAAGAAAGAAAGAAAGAAAGAAAGAAAGAAAGAAAGAGAGAGAGAAAGTAAAAGGAAGAAAGGGGACCAGCCGTCTTTCCTCCGGAAGGGAACCTTAGTCCTGATCAATCAATCCAGGCGCCTCTGACTGACGCTCTCTGGATCTCATGCATTGCCATATCTCTCTGCAAGCACACATGCACACGCACGCACGCGCGCACACACATCCCCCATGTCTGGATGGAGCAACGCCACTATGGGGTGTCCTGTGGTCCTGACCACATCCTTCCACTCGGGCAGTTTGGGCTGGAGCCGTGAGATGAATCTGAGCCACTGCAGGACCGCCTGCCACAGTCACCGCACGTGAGATTCAACCAGATGTGCTGAGAGAACATGTGCTGGAGATGGACACACGTCCCACTCTGGGACCATTCACATTGCCTGGCCAGTGTGGAAGCACTGTTCATCACGGGCTCAGGCGGCTGTGCCAACCAGATCACGGTTAAAGGGCCAGGAGGTACCCAGCCCCCCATGGGCAAAGACCTAGTGTACGTTAAACGACATCATTAATGCAAGGGAGTGAAAAGTGTAGAGGGCAGGGGAGGGGCACACTCAGCTGTGCGCAGGACTGATTCCTGGCTCAGTGCTCAGAGCTCACTCCTGGTGGGACTCAGGGCTAACTCCTGGCTCTGTGCTCAGGGATCACTCCTGGTGGGGCTCTGGGGACCCTCTATGGTGCCAGGGATCAAACCCCAACCAACTGCATCAGGCCTAGCTGTTGTACTATCTCCCTGGCCCCAAAGTTATATCTTTTATATTTTATTTGAACTTAAGAAACACAAATAGAGGATTAGAGCAATAATAGAACAACAGGAAAGGCGCTTGCCTTGTACGTGGCCAACCCGGGTTCCATCCCCAGCACTCCCTATGGTCCCCTGAGCACTGCCAGGAGTATTTCCTGAGTAAGGAGTAAGTTCTGAGCATCGCCGGGTGTGACCCAAAAGCCCAAAAAAAAAGAAAGAATGGGTTCCACAGAGCGATTCTTTACGGCCTTCCTTCCCTACGTCACTTCTCTGGCGCCACCAGGGACCTGAAGTTCCTGTGACTTCCGAGCAGGCTCAGCCTTGGTCTTCCTGTTTCCGCTTCTCCTTGTCAGTGCCTTGGAGGTCACCACACTGCCCCCCACAAGAAATGAGAGGCTGAACATTCGGGAAACACACTGTGAGAGATGCAGAGTGCCAGGGTGGGCACACCAAGACTCAGAGACTGTCCACGTGCCAGGTGGGACGCCCAGGCTGGAGAAAAGCAGAGTTTGAGAATCCTCACGTCCCTTTTCCTTTCACTTGCCTGGCTTCAAGTAGTTCCAGGCTCTCTACTTCCTGCAGTGCTCCTCCGCACCCCCCCCCCAAGGCAAAAATCACAGGGCCAGAGTGATAGCACAGCGGGAGGGCGTTTGCCTTGCACACAGCCAATCTGGATTCGATTCCCAGCATCCCATAGGGTCCCCCAAGCACCGCCAGGAGTGATTCCTGAGTGCAGAGCCAGGAGTAAGCCCTGAGCATCGCAAGGTGTGACCCCCAAAAAAGCAAAAAAAAAAAAAGTCACAATCACAGAAATAACGACCCTCCCTGGTGCTCCTACCTTAGCCCCAACATCCTGTGGAATGAAATGAAGTAAAGTTTGGTGCTTACAATCCCTGGCACCACTTGGGTTCCCAGATCCCATCAGGAGTGATCTCTGAGTGTAGAGCCCGGAGTCAGCCCTGAGTGTGGCCCCATCTTCACCCCACTCCCCCCCCCAAAAAAAACACTAAAAACTACACCAAAGGTCCACAAAGGGTCCAGGTCCTTTGAGCTGGGACCTCATGGCCAGTTAGCCAGAGCCTCGACCTGGTCGACTTGGTTATGACTTCCTCTTCACAGGATGTCCTGCACTGCCCACGGCCCGGCTGGACCTCAGAGCACCAACTCTCAATAGAAGGGTCCCTCACCCCCATAGGCCCTCAGTTAATCAGGAGGTGCTGGGTCAGGGTGCTGCCATCACAGGTCCCTAGAGAATGTGGGTCACTCAGCAACTCCAGGGGGCCCAGGCATCAGGACGGAGGATGGTTGAGAGCCCCCAGGCAGGCAGCTGAGCTGAGTGGCACAGTGTAGGGATTAGCCCTTCTGTTCCTGGATAAAGGACACTTGCCCGGAATCCTCCAGAGCTTCTAGAAGCCCAGGGTGTGGCTCTGGTTCAATTAGTCTTAGCCT
Organism: Sorex palustris; assembly: GCA_028565675.1. Taxonomy (NCBI): domain Eukaryota; kingdom Metazoa; phylum Chordata; class Mammalia; order Eulipotyphla; family Soricidae; genus Sorex; species Sorex palustris. Next base: position 2,430 of record JAOXYA010429945.1, read on the forward strand.
CTCTGGCTTCCCAGCCCGTTACCAGCACCCGGCCTCCGATGCTTAACAGGATCCAGTCTGCAGAAAAACCCAGAACCTTTGCCATCTGGGCTTCTGGAACTTTCTGGGTCATTCTAGAAGCCACAGCACATTCAGACTGAGACTTGGAAGCAGTAGGAACCTTCACCCCAGGCAATGCTTGGTGGGGTTTTGGGAGGCAGAGGCCACCCCTGGCGGTGGTATTTGGTTGACCAAATCAGGTGTCTCAGTGCAGTGGTAAGGCTTTGGGCCGGGGACATGACCAGACTAGAGCCCAGCAGGCTGGTGGTGCTGTGTCCAGGGGGAAACTCGGATGCCCCAGGCACACTCCAGGACAGCTGCAGGGGGCGTGGAAACCAGTTGGGACACCCCCAGCTGGAAGTGGCAGATAGAGGTCCCCGAAATAGGAGAGGCTGGCCAGAGGGGCATCACCTGGGCCCTGGGGAGACACCAGGTTCTCATCTCACTTTCCTCCACCCACTGACCTGTCCAGTACCGTCTCCTATAGCCCAAACTCGGCAGGAAGCCGGGGGTGCTGGTTCGAGTCCCCCATAGACAACCCCGCTCAGGGGCAGAGAGAGGGGTAGGTGCAGATGAGAGTGGCCTGCCAGCACCTCTGATATGCCTGTTCCCTGGGAAACCCCTTGAGCTCCAGACAGACCGGAGGGCCCTGCTCTCCTCTCCTGGGGGCCACAGGGAGCTTCTGCAGAATAGGGGGACAAGGGCTAGACTGCTGGAGAAATTCAGAGTCCCGGGGACGGAAGAGCTACAACAGCAGGTAGGGCACTTGCCTTGCATGTGGCCATAGAGTGCCCTGAACCCCCAGGAATGATCCCTGAGCACAGAGCCAGGAGCAAGCACAGCAGGAAGTGCCCCCTCCCTAATTTTTTTTTCTTTTTGGGTCACACCCGGCAATGCACAGGGGTTGCTCCTGGCTCTGCACTCAGGAATTACTCCTGGCGGTGCTCGGGGGACCCTATGGGATGCTAGGAACCAAACCCCGGTGGGCCGGATGCAAGGCAAATGCCCTACCCTCTGTGCTATCACTCCAGCCCCCTTAATATTTTTTTAATGAAAAAAAAAAATTCAGCATTACCAACTTCCTGCAGCCTGGTGACCACTGCAACCCTCACAGGGACCTTTGTTCTGCATTGTCTGCGGAGTACACATCTGGGGCTCACCTTTGCTCTGCATTGTATGCTGTGTATACAACTGGTACTCACCTTTGCTCGCATTGTATGCTCCTGCAGCTTAGCTCATCCTCAGGGACCCTCCCCTGCCAAGGAATTTCACCTCCTTTTTACCTTTTTGCATTGAACAGATAAGAACCCCAGAGTCGGGCCTGGAGTGATAGCATAGCGGGTAGGGCATTTGCGTTGCACGCAGCCAACCCAGGTTTGATTCCCAGCATCCCCGAATACCTCCAGGATGTGATTCCTGAGTGCATGACCCAGGAGTAACCCCTGAACATCGCCGGGTGTGACCCAAAAGCCCAAAAAAAAAAAAGAACCCCCGAGTCTGGAGGATGATGCTGAAGGCTGGGTCACCCGAGAGCTTGTGAGGGGATCCTCATGCAGGAGCCTGTCAGCACCAGGGGTCCCCAGACCTTGGGGGCCTGAGTATTGGGGAGGTCCCCAAGGGCCATTGTTCATCTGTTGACCCCAGACCAGCTCAGACAGGCAGGCAGCATTGGTTCAAAAAGAGGCCGGAGGGATGGTGGAGGGGAGAAGATTCTCGCCTCACAGGGGGCTAACCCAGGTTCAAACCCCAGCACCACGTGGGGTTCCCCAAGCCCCTCCAGGAGTCATCCCTGAGCACAGAGCCAGGAGTCAGCTCTGAGCACTGCTGAGTGTAACACCTCCCCCAAATGAAACCAACAAACAGCCCTATCCCTTGGGGACTGGGAAATATGCTTTCCAGGCCAGGCGGTCTCTATCCTCAGGGGGAAACTTCCAGAGACATCACCAACAGCATCCAGGCAGGAGATAGCAGAGGACCTGAAACAGTATCTAATTTCCACTGGCAATGAACTATCCTTCTGGTTCTTATTATTTTCAGAATCATTTAAAAAAAAATATATATATATAAACATCATTCTTAGCTCTGGGGCTTCCCAGAACTAACAAACAAAGCAGGCTGTTTGTTTGTTTATTTATTTATTTATTTCACTTTTGGGATCACACCCGATGATGCTTAGCGGTTCCTCCTGGCTCTGCACTCAGGAATCACTCCTGGCATTGCTTAGGGGACCATATGAGATGCTGGGGATTGAGCCCAGGTCGGCTCCATGCAAGGCAAATGCCTTTCATGCTGTAGTATCTCTCTGACCCCAAGCAGGCTCTATTTAAACAGCTTGCATTTGGGATGGTACAGCAGGGAGTGTGCTTGCCTTGTGTACGGCTGACTTGGGTTCAATCCCTGGCACCTCATATGGTCCCCCTAGCAAGTTAGGAGTGATCCCTGAGTGGAGAGCAAGGAGTAAGTCCCGGGCATCGCCTCATATGACCCGAAATAAATATATAAAATTAAGCAGCCTGGGTCTACACTGGCGTGGCTAGATCTACACTGGCTGCAACCTCTTCTCAGTGGTAATTTCTGCTATGACCTCTTCCCCATGGGGTCAGCGAAGGGACTGAGCACCTCAGATGGGACCAATTTTGGAAGTGAGATCTCTGCAGGCTTCCTGAGTGGCGATGAGGTTATACCGGGGCAGGGGTGAACCCCGATCAAATCACAGGTGTGCACCAAGGAGGAGAAGAGCATTCAGACTCTGTGGATGGGGGGAGGTCATGTGCAGAGATGAGGGTGGAGAGACACGGCCACAAGTCCAGGGCACTGAAGGGCCCTCCAGAGATCACAGGAAGGAGGAAGAGGCAGGAAAGGGCCCACCGTGCACTTTCAGAGAAGGGTCCCTGAGCTCCTGAGCTGAGAGAGAATCCACTGGGGCAGGGGGTGCAGCCCCTGACTTCCAGTCCTTTGTTAGGTCAGCCTCATGGATGGATAATAGTGATCCACCACGCTCCTGGGGCTCCAGACTTTTCTCTGGAGATTTAGTTTAATCAAAGGAGAAGCTGGCAGCAGTCCCTGACGGAGTACCTCCCTGACCTTGGGGGTCTCTCTTTCTCCACCCCCACTCCACACTCGGAGCCTTCAGCCCTCTAGAGAAGTGTCTGCCAGCCCTGAGCTTCACTAGCAACTATTGTTTCCCCCTTCTCGGTGCCTCCCCTATTTCTAAAGTTGTTTCCACCTCTTGCTGAGAACCAACACAACTGTCATTTGTCAAGGTCAAGAGAAAGCTCTTAGGGTTGGCAACCTGCAAAACACAAATGAAAGACTTTAGGGATAAAATCAGTTTCTCCCACTGTTGCACTCCCTGGGGTGACCTAGTGTAGCCTGCTTCCTGGGGGTTCAGGCAGCACCCCCCTGGCACAGAGGAGGTGGGGCAGAGTGCATGCATTCTCATCAGCCAGGTGACCACAGTCCTGGGACCAGCAGTGGAAATAGAGACAGGTGCATGTGTAAACGCCAACGCAGGCTCACGTGGAACCAGACAGAACTTTCCAAAGCGGCGCCAGAGTGATAGGACAGCGGGGAGGGCGTTTGCCTAGCACCCGGCTGACCCAGGTTCAATCCCTAGCATTCCATAGGGTCCCCCGAGCACTGCCAGAAGTAATCCTGAGTGCAGAGCCAGGAGCAACCCCTGAGCATCGGTGAGTGTGAGCCAAAAAGAAAAAAAGAAAAAAAACTTTCCTAAGCGCTCCACACAAATGAACTCGCAAAGATAGAGCAGAAGTCAGGTACCCTGCATGTGAGGACAAGGTTGGGACAAGGTTGGGAACTGGCAGGGCGGACCCTGTCCCATCCCAAACGCACTATGTTCTGATTGAGAGTAAGCTGCAAGTTTGGGAGGCAGTGAGGAGGGACCGGCCAGATCTAGACCAGCTCTGGACCGCTCATTTACATGTCTGATACGGTTGGTCATCCCACAAACCCTCATTTGCATAGGATGTAACCAATCAGGAAGCAGAAAGAGCAAAGGGGCGGGTATATGGGTTATATAAGTCCCCATCCTGTGTTCTGGTTCCCATGAGTTCTGACAGTGATGACCTGTGATGTGATGGTCACCTGCTCTACTCACCATCCACTAGGACCCCAAGGATATCAAAGCTGCTGCAACAAAGGGACTCACCTTGGGGACCACTGGGCACATGCCTGTGTGGGACCAACCTGACACATTGCTGTGAGGGGTCTCAGCCATGGCGGGAGGGGCCGGAGGAGGGAAGGCCGTTGAGACTGGGGAGAATCAGGGACTGGAATGGGACACGTGAGGGATGGCCCCACAGAAGCCACCCCTAGTTATGTCTCAGCAGGAGCCAGTGGGCTTCAGCATGGCACAGGTGGGTTTCTCCACCTCCCTTTGTGGCTGTCCCCCCACCTCCACCCCACTGTGCTCAGGCCCCAGGTCATGCCTGGACCAGCCCTGCAGACCTGGCGTGAGTCACAGGCTGCTCCTTCCCGTGGCCGGGGTGAGCTCTGAGGGCTGCGGTGAAGTTGTTCTAGTCATAACACCGTGATTTCACCCCAGGAGAGGCTCCTGCTTGCGGGCGGGGGTGGGGGCAGGGATTGGGGGACTCTGGGATACCCACCCAGGGAACAGCTGCCGATACTCATGTGATGAAGTTTCAGGGCGGCTCAACCGCACAACTGTGACACTATAGGATCTGACACTGGGCCCTGGGGCTGTGGGAAGTGGGTCAGAGCTGGAGCGTTCACCTCCTCAGAGGCTGCCTAGGATGGGGAGCGGGGACAGGGGCCGGGTGAAACAAGGGCCGATGGGACCTGGTGCTTGGGACTTTCAGTTCCCCAGAAATCCAGGCTTTGTGGGGGCACAAACCAGGTGGTGGAGAGATGATAATGTGGGGAGGGCACTTGCCTTGCACATGCTAGCCCAGGCTTGATTCCCGACATCCCATATGGTCCCCCAAGCCCACCTGGAGTGATCCCTGAGTTCAGGGCAGGGGTAAGCCCTGAGCATCATCAGATGCTGCCGGAGGAAAGAGGCAGCCGGAAGGACAAACAACAGAGACGCACACTTGGGGGTCCGAGTGGTAGGACAGTGGGTAAGATGCTTGCCAGGCACACCGCCGACTTGGGTTCTTGGGTTCGAGTCCTCACACCCTATATGGTCCCAGGAGCCAGGAGTAAGCTCTGAGTACCACCAGGTGTGGCCAGAGAGAGACAGAGACAGAGACAAAGAGAGAGAAACAGAGACAGAGAGACAGACAACAGAGAGCAAAAGAGAGAGACAGAGAGAGACGGAGAGAGAAAGCATGCTTGATGAACTGGAGCGCAGGTTTTGCAAGCAGGAGGCTTAGGTTTGATTCCCAACACGTGATCCCCAGATCACTGAGCAGGGAGCAACCTCTAAGCACTGCTGGGGTGTGGCCTCCCCAAACCAAACAACAACTGTGACTTTATCTGAAAATCGACGTCAGAAGATGGATGATGATCAAGTCCTGGTGAGGACTATGGAGGACTCGGACCCCGTGTAATGAGGGGAGCAGGCCCTTGAACACGAAGATGGGGGAGTAGGGAAACATCAGGCTGGCGAGGGTCACAGGAGGGCCTGATGGCCCCAGCATTCGAGAGGGCAGCCCAGGACACCCCTTGTGCCTCTGAGTCACCAGCCCTGATCTGGGCCTTCCTGCAGGGTTTGCAACCTTGGGAACTGTCTGCCTCCTCCCTCCCTCTGTCTCTCTGTCTGTCTGTCTGTCTGTCTGTCTGTCTCTCTGTCTCTCTCTCTCTCTCTCTGGGCACACCCAGTGGTGCTCAGGGCTTACTCCTGGCTCCTAGCAGCCTCGGGGGACCGTATAGGGTGTGGGGACTTGAACCCAGGTCGACAGTGTGTCTGGCAAGCATCTTACCACTATCCTATCACCCGGGGCACCAAGTGTGGGTCTCATCGTTTGTTCTCCTGGTTGCCTCCTTCCTCTGGCAGCCAGGAAACAAGAGCTCCCACCTGTCCCTGGCCTTGGTATTGGCGGCCATCCTGTGAGGAAGCCCGGGTGCGGTCAGCCCCTGGGGGATCTGGGGGCATGACCGTGACCTGGCTGACTCCCCATCACCATTCCAGCCCACGCTGAAGGCCAGCACCGGTCCCCAGACACCAGTGGGAGAGTGAAGACAGTCGCCGAGATTCCAACCCTGCACCCGCCCCCCTTCAAGGCTCCAGTCCCAATTTTTGCTTGCGTGTGTGTGTGTGTGGTAGGGGGGTGGGGGGGGGACCTTCCAAGCAATGGTCAGGGCCAGGGGCTCCTGGTTGATTCTCAGTCAACTAGGTGTGCAGGGTGAACCTGGGGCCTCCCAAGGGGTGTTCAGGGCCTCTAGGCCACACCCAGTGGGATGGCAGAGCCCAGAATGGGCGTCCGCCATGTGTGTGTCTTGACCCCATCAGGACCCTCCCCTCAGCCTCTGCCCCACCCCCACCGGCTGTTACATCCTGGAGCTAGCTGCATCCTTTTCCCCCGTGCTGTCTTCCCAGTTCCTGAGATTTGGGACAGGAGTGTCGTGAGTGGGAGGCCTGAACCCTGCCCTTGTAGCTGGTAGACCCACGTGGGCCTCGTGAGGATTTTTTTAGGTTTCCGTGACACCCAGGCCACCAGCTCATCAGCCCAGTGTGGCTGCCTGCAGGCTCCGTGCAGGGACAGCGGTGCAGTGCTCTCGGGGCAATGGGGAACACACAGGGACAGGAGGAGGGGGTGGAGCTGGAGCAAGGACCTAAGACACCCAGAGGAAAAGTTGCACAAGCCTGGCCCCTCACCCAGGGAGGGCTTTGGCCACGCCCCGCAGTGCTCAGGGCTCACTCTTGACAGGGCTCAGAGGACCTTGGAGAGGGCCAGGGATTGAACCCGGGTCCTGCGCATGCAAGGCCAGCACCCTACCCGCCGTCCCCTCTCCAACTCTGCGAAGCCCCATTTCATCCCAGGAGGTTTTGTCTGTTGAAAAGATACCAGGGAAGGCAGCTCTGCCAAGAACTCAAGAGACCTGCCCTCCCCGCAGCCACAGCCACGGGAGAGGAGAGCGAGGGAGAGGAGAGCGCGACACAACATACTCAGAAACTGCAACTTCGAGGAAACCACCCGCCAGCAAGAGTTCAGTGTTGGCAGGGCGGGTCAGACTCAGCACAGTGACAACAAAGGCTGCAGAAAGGAACAAACTTATCTGGACGGTCACTTGGGGAGAAGTTCCCGGCTTCCTGGGGCCATGCCCTGGGCCTTATTCTCGATAGGGCTAGTGTCATTTCTGAGATGTGTCTTGGTTTGCCCCTCCCCCACAAGTGCTCCCAAGAACTGCATATAAAGATGCAGAGTTGGGCCAGAGAGATAGTCCCTGAGCCTTGCATGTGGCTGACCTCACTCCACCACTAGCATCACAGAAACAGGCCCATGTGTAGTTCTGGAGGCCCCCCCAAACACTGTCAGCTGCGGCCTCCGGCCCCACCACCAAAAACAAAAGAAAATGAAGATGCACGGAAGAGATAGCACAGCGGGAAGGTGCTTGCCTTGCATGCATCTGACCCGGGTTCGATCCCCGGCACCCCATGGGGTCTCTTGAGCCCAGCCAGGAGTGAACCCTGAGTGTAGAGCAAGCACTGGGAGTGGCCTCCAACCCCACCCCGAAATTAAGATGCACAGCAGGTGGGGTCCTGGACCCCTCCCCCTATGGGCGCTCCTACACATTCATACACATCTAGACCTCACAGGCATGCACACATACATGCACACACGCAGGTGCACACTTCACACATGCCTGCACATGTATGGACATATGTGTACACGTCATAATCATATACGCATTTATAGATGCACAAATCCGCACGCACTTCACACGCATGCCCACACACATACACACATTCATGCATGTGTACACCACACACACACACACACACACACACACACACACACACACACACACATACCAGCCAACATAACTACTTGTGGAACTGGAAACTCTGGAAAAGAGAAAATAGATTCTGGGCCCTCCGGCTGAGCTCCGGCAACGACGCCTGCTTCTGGCGCCTCGTCCCATGGACTCCAGTGAAAAGAGCCTGAGATGTCGGGGTCTCTGCTCTGGCCCCTTCCCCCAGGCATAGTCTGTGGGTGTCAGTGTGAGGGAGACGGTTGTCCCTGGCAGACCCTCCTGGGCTGCCTCTGCTGGGTGCCCAGGGAAAGGGCCCCAGAGTCAGGCTGTCAGGAGCAAGCCCAGGCCCAGGTTTTGGGGGGCTGTTCTTGGGGGCCCGTGGTTGTCCAATAAGCAGCTGGGGTGGGTGGAGCTGTGACTTAACTGGGCCTGGGAGCGCTAGTCCTTTACGCTGGGTACCTCTGGGCAATGTGTCACATCACGTTGGGATGGGGATGCTGCTGAGTGACAGCTTAGCTGCACACAGAGCCTGGGGACACACTCATGGGGGGTGGGAGCGGGTATGCGGCAGGGGGGCAGAGAAGGCTGAGCAGGGCAGGTGAGGGAAGGAATCGGGCTGGTGCTGGGCGGGTGGGAGGGTCTTGGATGCTGCTGAAGCCTCTGGAAGGACAAGTCCCTCTCCTCCCGCCCCCAAGAAGGCCACGGCTCAGCTGGGAAGCACTTTCCCGCCTGCTCTCTGCTTAGTGGCTGCAGCTGTGGCCTGGGTCCCACCTGCACACACTGGGCTTGTTGCCGTTGCTGTTATTGCTCTTCCCCGGCCCATGCTTTCCCGCTTCAGGGTGGAAAAGGGAAATAAGAACAGCAGCGCCAGGGGCCTGAGTGATAGCACAGCACAGCGGGCAGGGCGCTTGCCTGGCATGCGGCCAACCCAGGTTCGATCCCCGGCATCCCATATGGACTCCAACGCACTGCCTCACTATGAGGAGTAATTCCTGAGTGCAGAGCCAGGAGTAATCCCTGAGCAAGCTGGGTGTGATCCAAAAAGCAAAAAGGAAAAAAAAAAAGAATAGCAGCACCGGGGTACTGGTCGTGCTGGCCTTGCTCGTGGGTTTGAGCCCCGGCATCCCAGAGGGTCCCCTGAGCACTGCCAGGTGTGGTTCCGGAGTGCAGAGCCAGGAGGAAGCCCTGAGTACTGCTGGATGTGGCCCCCAAATGAAAGAGTAGCAGCTCCAGCATGGGTTAGAGTGGGAGAGGCCTCATCCACAACAAAGCCTCCCACCAGAGGGGGACCCGGCTGTCTCCAGACAGTGGCCCCCGCTGTTTCTAGGGGACCCACTGGCAGCCGCTCTGGCCTCTAGCTGGACACTTGGGAAGAAGAGACATTTTGGGGCGTGAGCGCTTTCCTGCCCCAGGCCCTCCCCTTTCCTGCTCCTCTGAGGCTCAGGAGGGTCCTGAGTTCTTGGGGGGCTGCTCTCCAGAAACCACAGACAGTGCATTCCCTGGGCCCCCCCAAACTCCTTTCTCAGGAAAGCTTTGGCAGATACACCTGCTCCTTCTGTTCTGTCAACTCAGGTCCAGGAAACTCTGGGCAGGTGGGTCCCTCTGGAACCCCGGGGGGAGGGATACTTGGGAACAAACTTGTCCCAGAGGGTCTAGAGGGGGCGCCTGCTGGAGCCATAGCACAGCAGGGAGGGCGTTTGCCTTGCATGCGGCCGACCAAGGTTTGATTCCCAGCATCCCCTAGGATCCCCTGAGTACCACTAGGAGTGATTCCTGAGTGCAGAGCCAGGAGGAACCCCTGTGCATCGCCGGGTGTGACTCGAAAAGCCAAAATATAAAATAAAAAAGGGGGGCCTTCATTCACAGCAGCTGCAGTCAGTCCTGGCTGGGTTGTGGGAGCTGGACCCCGGGCTTACACCCACAGCACAGGGGGGTCCCCATGTGCTCCCAGAGGAGAGAGCCCGGCCTAGTGGGCTCAGGAGACGCCTCTCCAATCTTGCGATAACAGCGGCACTCAAGGCCAGGATAGGCCCAAGGTCAGGAACCAAGAAGGGGCTTCTAGAAGGACAAGGCCAGGTTCTCCCTGGAGGTCCAAGGGTCCCTGGCAGGTGAAGCCCTGAGTCCCACAAATCTGCTGCCACACAACATCCCTGGGCCCAGAAAGTCCTCCAAATGGTCACTGATTTGCCAAGGAGCTCGAAGCTTGACTTCCGTCTCCCTTCTCCCTCTTCTCTCCCGTGGACAAACAAGGCTTTGGGTGAGCTGGACGGCAGCCTGGACGTGGCCCAAGTATGACTACCCTGGCCACACCCGGTGCCAGCCAGGACTGCTGAGAGGCGGGGGTCATGCCATCTGCGCGTTCCCTGGCAGAGGGCGCATGCCTGCAGTTCCTCTTGGCAGACAGACTGTCAGAGCGAGCGGGTCTTCACATCCTTCAGAAAACCATCGTCTTTCCGAATAACCTCCTCCGTGTGGGATCAGGCGGGACACACACACTAAGTGGCCCCAGGGCCACAGTCCCCCACACCCAGGCTCTCCTCCATGGCCGCTCTGCTCTGCCAACTCCGCCAGGCCCACCTTGTCCCCTTCCTGGCCCCCTCCAGTCTCCTGGGTCCCTCCAGCCAGTCCCTAGTCTGCTCAACTCAGAGTCATCTGAGCCAGCAACTTTGTCCTTTTGTGATTTTGCTTTGGGGGCCACATCTGGCAAGTGCTCAGGGCTGACTCCTGGCTCTCACTCAGGGTTCACTCATGGTGACCTCAGGGGACCCTCTGGGATGTCAGAGATTGAACCCCGGTCTGCCACGTGCAAGTCAAACACGGTATCCACAGTACTATGGCTTCAGCCCAGGAGAGATGGTTTTGGAAGAATGCGTGACCCTGCCAGGCCCAGGAGGTCATGGAAGGGGTCACTTAACAAGCCAGGGGCAGACTGGCAGGGGACAGAAGCAGGAGGGGCTCTGGACACACCCAATCATCAGGCCAAGGGCAGGGCCCTGGGGACTCAATTCACATACCAGTCGGATGTCCTGCTGGCCCCAGTGCCCTTGCAGATGCTTTGCTATTTGCGGGGGAGGTACACTTGGTAGGAGGGTAGGAGAAAGTGCTAGAACACTTGCCCTGAGCCTCTAGCCCTCTGGTATTCTGGGGGGTTCCCAATCTGGCCTAGAAGTTGTCCCAGCAAGGAAAGGCCTTGGGGTGTGTGTGTGGGGGGGGGTCTTGAGAACAGGAAACAAAGAAGGGGGAGGAAACTGCTCAGGGCAGGGAGGGCCTCCAAGATCCACCACCAATGTGTGCTGCCACCAGGCCCTGGGAACACCCCGAGATACCCCCATCCCTGTCTCCTAACCTCTGAGGGATGGGGAGCAGGGCGGGGTGCAGGCGAGAGATTGGGAGTCACAGAAACTTTTTCTCAAAGGTCCCGCTCTGGGGGCTGGAGCCATAGCACAGAGGGTAGGGCGTTTGCTTTGCACGCAGCCGACCGGGTTCGATTCCCAGCATCCCATATGGTCCCCTAAGCACCGCCAGGAGTAATTCCTGAGTGCAGAGCCAGGAGTAACCCCAGAGTAACCCTCTCTGACAGGACAAAAGGAATGAGGAACAAGGGCGCAGGACTCTCTTCCTCAAAATAGGATCAGGGGCCAGAGCAATAGCGCAGCGGGGAGGGCGCTTGCCTTGCACACAGCCAAGCCAGGTACGATCCCCGGCATCCCATAGGGTCCCCCGAGCACCGCCAGGAGTGGTCCTGGAGTGCAGAGCCAGGAGGAAGGCCTGAGCATCGCCCCGTGTGGCCAAACAAGCAATCCAGCATCAGCCCACGTAAAGGGCTTTTAGGATGGGGATGAAAGAGGTCCTGAAACGCTCCCCGTGTTAGCCAACACTAGGAGCTGGGAGTCCCCGGGGCTCGGGGCAGGCCCGTGCAGCTGTAAGGATCACGCAGGCCCGGGCAGCTCCGACAGGCAGAGACACACGTCCAGGCCTAACGGCTTAGAGGTCAAGTTTCAACCAAGGTGCGGCTAAGACCTCAAATCCCTCTCCAAAGTCAGGGGCTTTAGAACCTGCCAGCGATTTCAAGCTTCATGCTTTTCATTGCATTAATTTCCTCTGATTATCAATAGACAGCTCTGGTCTGGCAGAAGGAAAACAGCCTCGTCACAGCCTCAGGAAGCAGACGCCGACGAAGGAGCCATGAGATGCTTCAGAGCGAGGAGGTTTGCATCGTTCTAGGAATCTTACAGGCGGGCAATCCGTCCCATCTCTTTTCCGTTTGCTTGTTTGGGGGCCACCCCCAGTGGTGTTCAGGGGTTACTCCTGGCTCTGCACTCAGAAATCACTCCTGGTGGTGTGCTCAGGGGACCACTTTGGGATCCTGGGGATCAAACCCGGGGATAGTATGGGATGCTGGGGATCGAACCCGGGTCAGCCATGTGCAAGGCAAACACCCTCCCCACTGTCCTATCACTCTGGCCGCAGCTCAATCTGTGTGTGTGTGGGGGGGGGCATGGAGGAGGAGGGCAGACCGATACTTGGGGATATTTCTGTCTCAGTGCTCTGGGGTTACTCCCAGTGGTGCTAAGAGGACCAGGTGGTGCCCTGGATCAAGCTCCTTGGGCTGCCCCTTGCTTGTATGCATCCCTGAGCACTTCCAGGAGTGAACCCGAGCACAGAACCACAGATGAGCTCCAAGCACCCAACCAATGCAAAAACCAGGGTGGCGGCATGTAAATCACACGCTCCAGCCCTTTCCAGTGCTCTCCCAGCCCTCACGTTGATTTCTAGGGTCATTTTGCTTGTTTTGGAGGTCACACCTGCAGAGCTGGGCTGGGGGACACCATGCAGGGCTGGTTATTGACACCCCCGCCCACTCCCCACCCCTGCATATACCCTGGACCCTGGGCTGCATCCCTGGGGCTGTTGGGAGGAGCCTCAAAGGCAGAGCCCTGGATGTGGTGGAGAGGTGGCACCATAGAGTGACAGGGGCGGCGCGTGTGACAGATCTGTGATCTAAGCAGGAAAAGCAGCCCTCCCGCCCGTGCAGTGAGGACAAAGTACTAAAGGAGCCATAAAGGACACCACGAGTTAAAAACGGAGGGAAAGAGAGTGGGGGACGCAGGCCCCTTCTCCAGGCGTTTGCTGTGACTGCCCGAGAGGTAGGTGGTGGTGGGGGGACCAACCGCTGGGCTCCAGGCGTGGGGGGGAACCGCCCCAAGGGACTGCTCAGGGGTCTCTAAGGAAGGCTAAGTCTGGGACCACCAACTGGTCAGCCAGCAGCCAGAGAACTGACTTCAACTCTGCACTGTCCGTCCGGGAAACTGGTTCCCAACCAGAGGCCATGGGAACGATTTTTCCATCACGGGGAGCCGCTCCTGGGAAAAGCCAGCCCAGGGCCTCTTCTGAGGGTACAGGGCTGGAACTCAAACCTTCAACATCCTGGCAGGAGCAGGTCGGAGCCCAGGAGCAGCTGGAAGCGCGCGGGTGGGTTCTGAGGGGTAGTGGGGGAGGGAGTTTGCCTTGCATGTGGCCCACCCTCAGCTGGACCTCTACTCCCGCAGAGGTCCCCAAGAGCAACCGTCAGGGGTGACCCCTGAGCAGATTTGGGGACAGCCCCTGAGCACTGGGGGTGCGGACCCCAAACCCAAAATAATAATAATAATAATAATAATAATAATAATAATAGAAGGGCTGAACCCGCCTGGGACTGGCCTGGAAAGCGGCTCCCTCGCCCCCACCTCTCCCCTCCGAGTGGTCCACAGACGGGGGCGCCCCATCTTTCATCCTTCTGCATCCTGGGAGGCGCTGGACAGGCGGGCTGGGCACCGGCTACTGATTTCTGGCCTTGCCCGAAAGGAAGAGCCTTGGGGAGGAGGAGCGGGGGGCGAGGTGGGGGGCGCGCTAGCCCCCGGGACGGGGGTCGGGAGGCGCCGCGGCCCCACGCTGGCCGCTGGCCCGGCCCTTCGGATTTGAACGTCGGAGGCCGAAAGGCTGGGCGCGGGGGCCCCGTGCCATTGGCTGCGGCCGCGCCATGACGTCAGCGGGCGCGGGAGGAGCCCGCGAGGGGCGTGTCCGCGCCGCTGCTGCCCAGAAAGCCCCAGCGAGCCAGGGACACAGTCAGTCGCGGACATGGGCCGCCTGAGCCCGCGCCGCGCCGCGCCCCCCGCGCCGGGCGCCTGCGTTCCCCGGGACCCAGGTAGGGGCCGGCGCGCGCGGCCTGCGGGGCGGGGGACGCGCCGAAGTGGGAGGTTCGGGGAGGGGGCGCGCCGCTGTGTGTGTGTGTGTGTGTTGGGGGGGGTGCTCGGACCCCCGTCTTGGGGCGTTGGGGGGGATCAAAGAGCCGCGATCGCGCGCCACGGACACGCCGGGACCCCCCGATGCGCACCCACCGCGCCCGGGTGGCCGCGCGGGGGGTACCCGAGGGCGTGCAGGGCGACCTGAGGGCGGGTGGGGTCCCCGCGTGTCCGCGCAGCGCGGGTTGGAGGAGCAGGAGGAGGAGGAGGGGGGAAGGAGGAGGAGCGGGAGGAGGGCGGCGGCGAGGCGGGCGCTGCCGGGGCTGCGACTCATTTTCCTCTTCCCGGGACTGGGCTCGGCTGGGCGGGCCCCGGGTGCCGCGGGGGGCGGGGACCGGTGGGGGCGGGGTGGGGGCGCCCGGGAACGGAAGGGGGTCGGGGGGCGTGTGTGCCGCGTGCTGGCCTGAGCGTGGACGCCGGGCGCCGGCGCGCGCGTGCGGGGGGCTTCCCTGGGGGGGGGGTCCCCGCGAGGGGGGGGTGTGCGCGCGCGCGCACCCATAGTCGCTCGGCCCCGAGTCCCAACGGAATCCTCTGGCCTGGGTAGCCGGGGCGGGTGCCCGCGCCCCTCGGCCAGCGCTATTTTGGGGGCCTAGGTAGGGAAGGGCTGAGAAACACGTCCCACCCCGCCGCACCCCTGCCCCCGCCCCTGCGGGAGCGGCCCCGCCGCCCTCCCCCTGGCTGGGAGCGTCCTGGGGGGAGCGCGCGGGAGCGGCCCGCCGGGAGCCGCGGTGCCCACGGGAGCGGCCGGTTAATGATTTAATGGCCTGCGACCGTCTGGGCCCCGGCCCGGCCCGGCCCGGCCCGGGACGCACCCCCGGGG
>JAOXYA010430151.1:0-17467 GCA_028565675.1 Sorex palustris
GTCCCAACCGCTGTGCACAGATTGCTCAAACTTCCCAGCGTCGGAGAGCGCAGATGAATCAATCAGACGCGCACTCGTGGTGCAGGAATCTGCATCTTGACCTTGACCTCTGGTTATCCTAACGCCCACAGATCACACCTTCATAGGCCAAATTGTAGGACAGGAAAGTTGAAGGCAACTGGGAGAGCGATTTAGACAGCTGCTTTTTTTGGTCCCCTGGCTCTTTTTAGAAAGAGCCAGAGAGCCAAAACGGCCCGCGGAAAAGCAGCATCCCATCACCTTCACATTTCCTGAAAAGGAGAAAGCAGGAGCACCGCCTCCCCAGTACTATATTCTTTGCTGGATTTTGTCAATTCCCAGTAATTTAGGGTGGGGGCGATGCTCAGGAATTATTTCTGGCTCTGCACTCAGAAATTATTCCTGATGGATTTGGGGGACCATATAGGGTGCTAGGGATCGAACCCGGGTGGGCCAGTGCATGGCAAGCTCCCTTATTTGCTGTACTATCTCTCCACCCCCATTAATAATTTCTAAGATTTTTGGGGGGGGCCACACTCTGGTGCTCAGGCTCTGTGCTCAGGGATCACTCCTGCCAAAGCTCAGACTGTATGGGTGCCAGGGATTGAACCTGGGTCAGCTGTGTGCAAGGCAAGGAACCTACCTGCTGTATTATCACTCTGGTCCTGGTATCAACAATTCAAAACCAGTGCCTGAACTGGGTTGGTTGGGAGTGGCAGGCTCTGAAAATGTCTATACCTCCTCCAAGACTTCCCCAAGAGACTTGCTCTGCCCATGAGGAATGAGGGTTAACTAGGGTATAGGCTGGGTGGGAGTTGGGACGGAAGCCTAAGGCAGGGAGTGTGTGAGGGGAAGTGCGGAGTCCCAGCCAAAACACAGAAAGCACCATTAGCTGCCAGGAGCAGAGAGGTCCAGGCCAGCAGCTGGACCTCAGCCCCTGGACGTGGCAGCAGCTCAGCTTGGGAGGAGGCAAAGTGACCTGGGGGGTGGGGGTCCTGTGGTGGTGAGGGCAGGTGGGCAAATTCAGATCAGGCGATACAGAGCCCCCATTTCTAACCTGCCTCCACCTGTAGGCAGTAAATTCTCCATAGACCGGAAGTAGTCCAGGAATCCCACTTTATGGGCACATCAGGGGGCCTGGACATCCCAAAGCCCAGAGCAGCCTACCTTTGCCCCCGGAATCCCTAATTCCCTCAGATCTTGGGGCAGGTGATGTCCAGGAAGCAGGTAAGGCTGGGAGAAACTCGGGGTGGGGGTACCGGTAGGGGAAAGGAGCCCATTTCCAGCAAGTGGGCTGTGAAGGCTGTGAAGGCACCTCTCCCCTTTTGATGCATAACCCTCACTGGACACAATGCTGCTTTGCAGCAGAGGCCTCAGGTTCCCCTTCTGTGACCTCGGAGGAGTACAGCAGTGTAAACCCAGCTTGCAGAGTCCAGGTTCATGCACAGCTGTGGGGAGGGTATGCAGGGACGGCACAGGACGTGACTTTCCTCTCCCTAGACCCCTTCTCAGGGTTGGCCCATGTGCGATTCCCCCAATTCCAAGGTGGGCAGTGCAAGGAGACCCCACTCCAGGCTGAGTAAGGAAGTGGAGCTGGGGGCTTGAACTGGTAGCATCCTGGTTGGGTTCTCATACTTTGAACTGGCTGTGTGGTTTCAGAGGGGGCCACACTCAGTGGTGTGGATCCCATCCCCAGCACCGTCTATGGTCCTGGAGCCGGCAGGAAGGGGTCCCTGAGCTGGGAGTAAACCCCGAGTACCGCCAAAATAAAAGCCTTTGGGCAGGGAAATGGCTCAAAGGGCAGAAACACAAGTTTTCCCTACATTAACTTCCCTGCATCCCATTTCCCCAATCACTACTAGGAATGGGGAAGAATTTCTCCCCCTCCCAGCACTGAGCTGGGAGTGGCCCCCCAACCACCAGGTGTAGCCCCAAAACGAAACAATTGCCTTCTTGTGCAGAGTCACACTGTACCCCTAGAACACAGCTCTAACAGTCGCTTGCCAGCTCGTTGCCACTTCCCGGAGCTGCTCGGACTTTAATACCTGCTCTACGGAGAGGCCCCTATAATCTGTGGTTTCCGCATCACACCCAGTGTGCTCCCCATCAGCGGAAGCCCCTGAGTGGCAGTTGGGGTGCCTTCCGGACCCGATCCCCAACTCCCTGCAGGCAGCCCAGAGCCCGAGCTCCTTGGGAGTAGACCCTGGGAGTCAGGGCGGTCCTGACTGTGTATGTGGGAAGAGCCGAGGCCCGGAGCCAGAGCGGCAGGGCCCAGGGTCCCCCAGCGGAGTTTAGGCTCGGGATTTCGGCCATGCAATATTTTTGAGGAGGCTTGGGGGGCTA
Organism: Sorex palustris; assembly: GCA_028565675.1. Lineage (NCBI taxonomy): Eukaryota > Metazoa > Chordata > Mammalia > Eulipotyphla > Soricidae > Sorex > Sorex palustris. The sequence goes on from JAOXYA010430151.1 coordinate 2,362, forward strand.
CCCCGGCTTTGTGCTCAGCAGTGCTGGCAGACCATGCGATGCGAGGATTAAACCCAGGCCTGCGACCCTCGGCTCTCTGGTCCTGTGATGTAACCTTTTTCATCACCAGCACTCCCGATTTTAGTGTTTGAATGGAGAAGGCAGGAGGCCACCTCAGGCCCCCTCTGTCATGGTCAGAGCCACAGCGGCCACCAGCCACTGGATAGGCCCTGTTCCCGTGAGGACAATCTCCGATCAGTGCCACGAAGTATCCCTTGGGCCAGTATGTGTGCCACGACGGATCCCAGTGCCCACTTCCAGCGTCATACCCACCCGCAGCTCGAGGCCTCAGGACGGAGCAGCCGGGGCACAGTCAAGGCTTTAATGGATTGTTCAGTAGCTGACCTCTGAGTCCCTGCCAGCAGTGCTGCAGCAAGTAGGAGAGGAGGGAGTGGGTCCCACTGCACCAGCAGCCCAAGGGACCCTCCTATGCTGAGCAGTCTCTGACATTCTGGGAACTCCAGACAGCGGGTGACCTTCAGGGGCCGCTTGGGGGACTCTGCTTGGCACCACCCACCTGGCTGAGCAGTGACTTAGAACCTTCCTGGGGGTGCAGACAGGGGTCACCAGGGGTCATTGGTTTCTAGCATGTGGTAGGCAGGGTCAGGTGGAAGCCCAGAGTCTACAGCTACCAGCTGACCAATCGCAGCTCGATGGTTTCTCCATCCTCGGGTCTGTATTCAGCGATACCTGCGGAAACATCAGGGGATGGTGGGGCGCAGTGAACAAGGCAGCCTCATCCCCTGGGACCCCACTGGAGGCCAGGGCCCGTGAGACACGCTGGCGGGAGGGAGCTGGCAGCTAACTGGAGACCGAACTCAGCTCCGAATCCCCAATTCCTCCTCCTCCCGCCAGGGCCTGGCCCCACCATTACCAGCTCATTTTGCAGTGTGTGTGTGTGGGGTGGGGGATCCCACAGAGAGTCGGGGTAGAGGATAGCCAAGTGGAGGGGCTGCAGGGGGAGAAAGGAACCAGGGGTGCTGATGACCCCTGAGTGCAGGGTCATTGTTCTCAGAGATCCCAAGGGGCCACCGGAAAGGGGCCTGCCGGAGTGGTGTGGAGGGAGAGCCTGGGCCTCGAGCGAAGTTCCCTTCACCCCAAGGAAGGAGCAAGGCTTCAGCAACACGTGGGGTGAAGGGCCCCACTCTGCGGCCCACTAGTGGTGTGACTTTGGCTCAGTTCGTTACCCTCTGTGAGGGCCGCAGGGTCTCATTTTTCTGAACTGTGGGTGACACCGAGGTCAACAGCTGGATCCTCCTCTTCCTCCCAGGGAACTGGGACAGAGGTCATGGGTGGGGGGAGGGGCAAGATACAGAGAGGACTTATGGTCCTTGTCTGCCTCATAGGGGTCCAGCGGCCCTCTCAGACCTTCCCAGTCCAGTTCAGCCTTTATGGGTGATGAAGGCCAGAGCTGGGTGCTCCACCTGTCAACCCCCCCTTTTTTTGGCAGTAGGGCGGTCATAGTGGCGCTTAGGGCTTACTCCTGGCTCTGTGCTCAGGGATCACTCCTGGCAGTGCTCAGGGGACCATATGGGATGCCAGAAATTGAACCTGGGTCAGCTACATGCAAGGCAAGTGCCTTACCTGCTGTACTATGGCTCTAGCCCAGGTCCAATTTTATTTCTATTGGACAACTGCTAAATAATATGATTTTATTTTAACGAAAAAACAAATGTAAATGTTCAAAAAATTATCCGGGGGCTGAAGAGATAATATAGCGATAAGGTGCTCGCCTTGCATGAAGCTGACCCTGGTTAGATCCTCTGCACCACATATGGTTCCCCGAGTGATCCCAGAGCACAGAGCCTGAGTAAGCCCTGAACACCACTAGGTGGGGCCAAAACCCAAAGTAAAGAAAAAAAAATTTGTCTAGGATCCAGGGAGACAGATCAATGGGCTGGAGATTTGCACACAGGAAGTCTGGGTTTGATCCCTGGCACTGCCTGGTTGCCTGAACACTGACAAGAGCGATCCCCAAGCAATGAGTGAAGGAGTGAAGGAGAAGTCCAGGACAGAACAAAATGAAGAATTACCTGGAAGAATACACCTCAAGAATTAAAGGAAGGGAGCTGGAGCAATAGCACAGCGGGGAGGGCGTTTGCCTTGCACGCAGCCAACCCAGGTTAGATTCCCAGCATCCCATATGGTCCCCCGAGCACTGCCAGGAATAATTCCTGAGTGCATGAGCCAGGATTAACCCCTGTGCATCTCCGGGTGTGACCCATAAAACAAACAAACAAACAAACAAAAGAATTAAAGGAAGAAATTTCTGGGCAGTGAACTGGGGAAAGTTTCAGATTTTCCTTGTTCTCTGATGTCCTAGAGTTGCCATAGTCATCTACGTCATGGTTCTCAGAAATCAGCAGAATCAACTACTAGCCCCCTGGACTGTCCAAGGCCGAGGCTGAACCAGGAAAGTTTGGGGGGAGTAGGGAGCTGTGCTCTGAGGGTGGGGTCAGGGTCCCCCCTGGAGGTGGCTGGCCACCCCACTCACCTTGCAACAGGGGCGTGTCAGGGTCTCGAAGGAGTTGCCAGAACTCACGCTCCCCAACTTCCTTCCCCATCACTGAGGTCAGATAGGGGCCGGATAAGGTGGCCTGGGTTCTGTACCTGCCAGGGGGAAGGTGAAGAGGAAGAAAAGGTGACATTGGGGCTGGAGAGGTAGTACAGAAAATTATGAGCTTGTTTTGCACGAGGCTGACCCTGCTGTGATCCCTGATGCTGCATCTGGTTCCCTGAGTGCAGAGCCAGGAGTCATCCCTGAGTACCATTTAGTGTGCTCCCATAACACCCTTCCCTCCAAAAAAGACTTGTTCCCACCCTCCGCAGGGCAGAAGTGGTCACAGGAAAGTCTTTCTGTCCCCCCTCTGCCCAGGCAGTCACCCGCCCAACCCAGCTGGTTCTCCCTGGGCCCCACCTCCACCCTCTCTCCAGCCCCCTGATGCTAGTGGACACTGTCCACTCAGGTACCAGCTGCCTCATCTGATGAGAAGCTGCTGTCCTCATCCCATGAGGTCCTTGTCCAGTGAGAGAGGGTGAAACCTGCTCGCAGAGGGAAGCTAGCACGTTGCACGCGGGGACAGAGTACTGGCAAGATTCGAAAGGTTCCATGGCTCCGTGGTATACCTCTCTCTTGGTATTGTTTTGGTTGGTTTTATTTTTTTGAGGTTTATTTTTTTGGGAGGGCACAGGTGGGAATTATACATGGCCACGCTCAGGGGTTACTCCTGGCTGTACTGGGGATTGAACCCTGACCTCATATAAGCCAAGTGTGCTTCTACTCTCCCGCTGTCTCCTTGGCCTGGTGGCTCTCCTTTTTTGGTGTTGGTTTGCTCAGCCCTCTCTCTGATTCTACTCGCCATGCTCCCCATCGCCAGAGATGATTAGGGTTCTGATCCTAGCATTAGGGACTCCTCCCTCCTCCCCCACTTTACATATTTCCATCAGGCCGCCACTGCTAAAGGATCCTCTTGAAACACCAAAGTCGAGTCCTCCTAGCCCCCAAAAGGTGTGGCAAGTGTTTGGGTCTTAGAGAAGGATAGTTTTTATAGTCTTAAAAACTCCTAGCATTTGGAGCCGAGTAGCGGTGTAGCGGGTAGGGCTCTTGCCTCGCACATGATCAACCCAGGTTCGATCCCCAGCAACCCATCTGGTCCCCTACACACTGCCAGAGTGATCCTGAGTGCAGAGCCGGGCGTAAGCCCTGAGCACCATGGGTGTGGCCCCCATAACAAACTAAACTAAACTAAACTAAACTATTTCTAGGATGCGCACTCAGGAGCCCAGGACAGCCCAGGAGCTGCCAGAGGCTTTGTGTTTGATGTCCTGTACTGTCCCACACTGCCAGCTCTGACAGTGGGGGCCCCAATACTGCCAACTAGAGGATGATCTCAGACAAGCACCAAAGTCAAGTGTGTGGGTGGCACAAATAGTGTGTACCCCCAAAGAAAGGGAGGGAGTGTAGAAAGCCCATACTCGGGAGACTCAGAGGGAAAGTGGGTGGGCCACGGAGCAGTCTTTTCCCATTCCCTGGCACTGTGGGGCCACGTGTCGGCTCAGAACCCTTCCCTGAGCATGTCAAATTCTCCTTTTCTCTCCTCTTTCTCTTTCTCTCTCTCCCTCTGTGCCCTCCCTCCCCCTGCCTTGCCTTTGATTTTTGGGTCACCCCTGCAGTGAGAAGGGCTTACTCCTGACTTTACCCTTAGGGATCACTAAGGGGACTGTGTGGGGATGCCAGGGATTGAATCTGGGTTGGCCACATGCAAGGAAAGCGCCCTACTCTTGTACTATCACGCTGGGCCCAACTTTTCTTTCTCTTTCACCTTAGTTCTTCTCTCTTCTTCCATTTCAATCTTTTTTTATTTTTGAGGTGGGGCTGGGGAGGAGGTTGGCGTCACACCCAGTAGTTCACAGGGGCTATTCCTAGGCCTGTGCTCAGGGGTCACTCTGGCAGTATGCAAGGGACCCTCTGCTAGAGTGCTGGGGATCGAACTGGGATCTGCAGGATGCAAGGCAAGTACCTTAACCTCTCTACTGACTCGCCAGCCCCGTCCCTCTCTCCCTCTCTGTCTGTTCTTCCCTCTTTTTCTCTGGTCTGACTTCCTCTGCTGTGTATCCCTGTGCTGTGAATGTGGCCTTCCTGCTGGGCCCCGAGTCAGATCAGGTGTCTGCACCCACTCCCAAGAGTCTCTGTTCTCAGGTCAGTGTCAGAGGTCAGGGCGTTCTGAACAAAGACATTCACTTTCACATTCTCCATTTTGATGACACACGATAACCTGAAGACCAGCAGATTCTGGGTAACCAAAGAGACCAGGGAGTGTGACCATCGAGGCTGTGTGCCTCCCCCTGCCCCCGCCCCTCTCATCCCCCATACTGCCTTGAACACTGCAGGCATCCAGGGAGGAAAAAGAGGTGCACGTAGTAGGGAACAGAGGTGAGGCTGCAGTGGCCTGTGCAAACTCAGGCCTGGTGGGGACTCAATCAGTGAATATTGAGTGAGCGCTGCCCACTCCAAGCCCACCATCATCCTGCTTCTCATCTGAACAGGAAGGCCCTAGTTTCAGCATGGCTGGTTTAATAAAGTGGCTTGTTTTGCTCTAGTTTTTCTGTGTTGGGCCACACCAGGTGGTACTCAGGGGTCATTCAGAACTCGCCTTGCTCAGGCACTGTCTGCAGTGAGGCTTCGAGACCATTGGTGCTGGACCTCAGGCAGGCCTCCCGTGAGCAAAGCAGCCCTTTTAGCAATTTCCTTGGCCTGGTTTTATGCATTTTAAATTTTAATTGGTGCCAGAGTGATAATGATACACAACAAAGGCACTAGCCCTGCAGGTGGCCATGTCAGCCTGACCCAGGTTGGAACCCCCAGCATACTCTGTGTGGACATGGTTTCCTGGGCACCACCAGCATCACTATTGAGCAGTCAGGAATAGCCCCTGGAAATCTCTGGGCACAGCCTCCGTGCCCCGCCCTCCCAAATTAAAGGGACAAAAAAAGATTTCCTCGGCAGAGTTACTTAGGATTTATAACTGTCCAGAGGGCCAGTTCTTGGCTTTTGCCTTTCTCTACTGTAAATGCCTTTCAACCTGTTTCCTTCCTGTGGGTCCCCCCCACCACCACCTCCTACCCATTGTCTCCTGTATCTCATGTCACAGTCCCAGCCCCTTTTCACCTGTGGTCCCCTTGGAATATCCATATGTGCCCCCGACCCTTGAAACACACTGAATTAGAGGCTAGAAAGAGGCTAAATGGTCAGCTGGACCGAGCATCCAAGTTCTCTCTGCACAGAATCCTTCCGGCGGGGACTGTCCCAGCCCGTCCTCTCAACGGGTCTTTGCATAGCTCTGGGCTGACAGTCGCCAGCTCAGAGGACCCCCGAGTGGGATGGGGAGCTCTCCCTGGCTGCTGTCCCTTGATAGTGGTAGCTGGGGACAGACACCAGGGCTCTCACACCGAGGTGTGCCCTGTTATAAGAGAAGCCTGGGTTGGGGCGTCCTGGTGGATGGCCCTTGGCTTCTCGGGGTCATATTCCTCAGTGATAACATGAGCCCCACCCCCTCTGCTCTAGGGAGCGAGATAATCTGACAGCATCCATTCGGAAATGGCCATCCCCACACTTGCCCAAGCTCAGGGTGAGAAGACAGGTGAAGGACGGTGTCCGAGCTCCTAGGCTTTGCCTAGGGGGGGTTAATCACTGGAATTAAACCCTGATCATTTCATAAGAGTTCTGGGGGGGGCGTGGCACAACCCTCAGTGCTCAGAGGGTATTCCTTGCTCGGTTCTCAGGAGTAACCTTGATAGGGGACCATGTGTGAAGGCTAGGGGTGGAAACAGGGTTGACTGTAGGCAAGACAAGTGCTTTACCCACTATACTATTTCTCCAGCCCCAAGACTTCTTTTGGGCTGGAGAGACGGCTCAGAGGACAGGAGTGAATGTGTGGCATGCAGGAGTCCTGGGTTTGAGCCCCAGCACCACCTGGTTCCCTAAGTGCCAGTCCTTCAGTGTACAAAGTCCACATCACATTCTCGCATTCTCAATGCATGTGAACTTCCGTTCACACAGAGCAGGGTCTCCCCGTGGTGTGCTAGTCCCAGAACATGTGACACAGCTGCCCACAGCTCCCGACTGTGGGGTGAGTCAGGAGTGATGGGGGAGGGGGGTCTCCCAAGGGAACATCCTCCTCCACCCCCTCTTTCTTTCTTTCTTTCTTTCTTTCTTTCTTTCTTTCTTTCTTTCTTTCCTCTCTTGCGTCACACCCGGTGATGCACAGGAATTACTTCTGGCTCTGCACTCAGGAATTACTCCTGGCGGTGCTCAGGGGATCATATGGGATGCTGGGAATCGAACCTGGGTTGGCCGCATCCAAGGCAAACGCCCTACCCACTGTGCTATCGCTCCAGCCCCTCTCCCGTTTCTTATGTGACCTGGTTTCAAGGATGTGGGACCAGGTGGGCTGAGGACCGGTCAGTTGGGGGTTGGGGGTTCTCACGTGAATCCTCCAAGCTCCTGTGCCTTCTTCAGAACATCTTCCAAGGAGGCCCCAGCAGGGACATGGATGAAGTGGCTGTACGGTGGCACGACGCTGGGAACCCTCAGCATGACCCGGATGTCCCCGAGCACACGGCCCTCTGCAGGGGTCTCTGTGGCGGGTTCCAGTGTGGCTGTGTCGGGGAGACAGGAGCAACGGGTGTGAGGGCAGAGGGTGTGGGCATCAGTCCTCCTTTCTCCCTGGACACTATCCCCTCTTCCACCCATCCGCCACTTAGCGTCGCAGAAGCCTTTTTCTGGAATATCCATTTACTCTTACAACTCTTCCATGTTACCTCTGAGAGTCACTTCCCCTTTTCTCTTTTTTGTTTTTTTCTCTTGGTTTTCGGGTGACTATGGTGGCATTCGGGACTACTCCAAGCTCTGTGCTCAGGGACTACGTGGTGCTGGGGGTGGACCCGGGCCTCCAGCCTGCAAAGCCTGTGCTCAGATCTCCAGCCTACCAGACTCCTTTATGCCCCCATAAGACCCTGTCCCCTCCCATTCCCGTCTCTTACGACCTCCCTGTCTTTCCGCCTGACCTCCCTTCTCTCTTCTCCACTGGCAAATCCCACTGACTTCCTCCCAGATGAAGCCGAGATTCACCTGTGAATTGGGTTCATCATGATGTATCAGAGATAACCAAAATGTTTCCCTCCTTCCTTCCTCCCTCCTCCTTTCTTCCTTCTTCCTTTCCTTTCCTTTCGTTTTCTTTCTCCCTGTCTCTTCTTCCCTCCTTCCTTTTCTCTTTCTCTTTTTGTCTTTCTTTCTCCCTCCCTCTCTCTGTTTTTGTTGGTCGGTCGGTTGGTTTTATTGGTTTGTTTTTGGGCCACATAGCGATGCTCAGGGATAACTCTTGCCTCTGCACTCAGGAACTACTCCCCGGGGTGCTCAGTGTACCATATGGAATGCCAAGAGTTGAACCCAGGTCAGCCATGTGCAAAGGAAGCATCTGTACTACAGGAACATCACTGTACTATCGCTCCAGCCCCTCTCGTTCTTTCTCTCTCTCATTCTCTTTTCTTTTTCTTTCCCATTCTTCCTATTTATCTCTTTTATCCATCCATTGGAATCTGTTAGTTTTGTGGCCACACCAGCTGTGCTTTGGGTTTATGCCTGCTCTATGCTTAAGGATCACTCCTGAAGGTGCTAAGGGGGTCATATATAGTGATTGAACCTGGGGATTGAACCTGGGTTGGCTGCATGCAAAGAAAGTGCCTTACCTGCTGTACTATCTCCGTATTTTTTTTTTTTACCATTTTAAGAGGGTCACCATCCTCCCGTTGTTTATCAATTTGCTGGAGCAGGCCCAGTAACATCTCCATTTTGAGACTTGTTGTTACTGTGTTTGGCATATCGAACATGCCACGGGGAGCTGGAGCTATAGCACAGTGGGAAGGACGTTTGCCTTGCAAGCAGCCAACATGGCCAACCCGAGTTCGATTCCTCAGAGAGCCCGGCAAGCTACCGAGAGTATCTCGCCCGCACAGCAAAGCCTGGCAAGCTCCCCGTGATGTGTTCGATATGCCAAACACAGTAATGAGAAGTCTCACAATGGAGATGTTACTGGGCCTGCTCGAGCAAATAGATGAACAATGGGAGGACAGTGGCAGTGACCATTTTAAAAAAAAAAAAGAATAGGTCTGGGGCCACCCCTGGGAGTGAGTGCTCAGAGAATAATCCCAGCTCCCTGTTTGTTGACCCCTGTGGTGGTGGGGATCAAACCCACGGCCGCTGCACACACAGCGCATTTTCCAGTCTCGTGCATCTCTCGGGCCGTTCAAACAATCCTGTGCTACCACCACAAAGGGCCGGAGAGTCAAGGCTTGGGATCTCCATTTGTATCTCCCTGTGAGCTCCCAGTAATTGTCACCTCCTCTCAGGGGCCAGAGTGTCCCCAGCATACCCGCAAACCTAGGTGGACTCAGCATATCAGGGCCCGCCACCGGCCCTCACTGGGCCACACAGCCATGAACGAGAGCCGTGCAGTCTGCAAGGGGCCAGGCTCTGTCAAAGGCTCAGCTACCTCTTGATGCCCAGCAGTCTGGGGAGAGAAGATCCACATAGTTCCTGCTGTTCAGGACAGGCAGCAACTGAGAAATCATGAGACCATTCTCGAAGTTTCCGTCTTGAATGCTGGCTACCAGAGCAGCCCTGGCCTTAAGGCACGCAGCGCCCAACTCAACCCCAGGCATCGGGGAGGTCATCAACAACTGGTGAGAGAACAGAGAGAGGGAGGAAGGTCAGTGGAAAGGACGGGCCAGGTCCCTACCTACTGCCACCAGCCACTAGGTGGCTGGAGCAGTCTTGCCCACCTGCAGAGCTAGCGGGGTGCTGTAGACATTCCCAAAGTAGCCCTCTGGGGTCTGGGTCTTCAGGATCTTCTCTCGTGCTGTCTTGACAGCCAAGGCCATCCGGGTACTCAGGTTAGGGTTGAGATCGGCGCGCTCCAGGCAAGTGAAGGCCAAGCCCGCCATGGCGGCTGAATCTGCAGGGCACAGATACAGGATGGGCTGGGCAGCCAAGGGAGCTCAGTGCAGCAGGCCCTGGTGGGGGGGGGGGGCAATGGGCAGCCACAGGAGGGCTGGGAGAAGGGGCTGATGTGGTCCAATGAGCATCTTTTTTTTTTTTGGCTTTTTGGGTCACACCTGGCATTGCATAGGGGTTATTCCTGGCTCATGCACTCAGGAATTACTCCTGGCAGTGCTCGGGGAACCATATGGGATGCTGGGAATTGAACCCAGGCTGGCCACATGCAAGGCAAACGCCTTACCTACTGTGCTATCACTCTAGCTCCCCAATGAGCATCTTAGAAAAGTCCCCCTCAGGGGCTGGAGCAATAAAGCTATTGCATTTGCTTTGCACTCGGCCAACCCGGGTTCGATACACAGCATCCCATATGGTCCCCTGAGCACCATCAGGGGTAACTCCTGAGTGTAGAGACAGGAGTAACCCCTGTGCATTGCCGAGTGTGACTCAAAAAGCAAAAAAATAAGTCCCCCAGGGAATCAACTCATCCCAGCTTGCCCAGGACTTTCTTGGTTTGGACAGAGGAGACTTGGTGGCCCTGGAAATGGATTGGTCCCAGACAACTAGGACAGAGGTTAGAGGGGGACATGAGAGGGAGGTTGGCATCTTCTCAAACCTCCCTACATTTTAGAATCATCAGGGAAGTATTCCAATATCTGAAGCCTCTGCCACTTCTCTGAGACAGATTAAAGAGATCCTGGTGGGCGCTATCTGGGCCCTATTATTCTTGGGGGTGGGGAGGGTAGAGGGGGCGGTGCCCAGCGACCACCATGGTCACCCCCAGCAGTGCTGGGGATCAGACTTGGGACCATGGGCCTGCAGGTCCAACATCCTTGGGTGCTTCTTCATTTGGAGGATTCTGTTTTTGGTGGGAGGCACACCAGGTTGGGCTCAGGGGCTACTCGCATTTTAGTGCTCAGGGGTCATTCCTGGTAGTTCCTGAGGGGCTCTGTGGGTGAGTGCTCTGCCAGGGAGCCACATCCCCGGCCTGCCTCGGGGCTTTCATGCACCCCAACTCCACAGGTCTGCCAGCTCCTTGATGACTAAACATGCCCACACTCGGTGTTTCTGTGCTCTGAGGCCGGACAAGCTCCCCACCTGGCTGCTTTCTTTCCTCCTCTATCCCCCTGCCTCTGCCCCAGCCCTGTGCGACTCATGCTCCACTCACAGAGCACTGGCCCGGAGGGGCCCTGGAGCCACGAGGCCAAGTTCACACAGACAGAAAACAGATCCAGGTGCCGGAGCGATAGCACAGTGGGCAGGACGTCTGCCTTGCACGCGGCCGACCAGAGTTCAATTCCCAGCATCCCAGATGGTCCCCCAAGCACTTCCAGGAGTAATTCCTGAGTGCAGAGCCTAGAGTAACCCCTGAGCATTGCTGAATGTGACCCAAAAAGCAAAAAAAAAAAGATCCAAATACTCGATACAGACGTCCCAGTGGTGATGAGAATTGGGTGACAGCCATATCCCCAGAGGCTTCTCCACATGGGCTCATTGTCAAGCCTTTTTCTACAAGGCACCCCCTATCAAAATGCTACTAGAAGTTTCTTTCACAGGGACACTGGAGGGCCGGTTGGCTTGCTCAAGGTGCCCGAGGTGGACGAATGTGGGCTGGAGCGAGGGCTGGCATTCCAGTCTCCATCCAACTTGACTCCCAGCCGCTCCTATGGCCCAGGGAAGGGGAGTAGGGGCTCCCCCGGAGAGGTAAGCGGGCAGGGGAGAGGGACACGGGCAGGAACAGGCCCACTCACCCACAGAGAGGTGACCCTGGTGCACAGGGTGGTCATGCTCCACAGCGTACAGGAGTTTGCCCACCACGCTGTCGTGGACCTGCTTCCGGTGGACGCACAGGGCCAGGATGCCCAGGCCGTACTGGTAGTAGCTGGTGTGGGGGTGGCCTTTGTGACTGTGCCCTAGAAGGAGAAGAGGGTTGAAGGGCTGCGGGGTTACCTCTCTGCCCCTCCAAGCCATGAGCCCTGCCAGCTCATGGAGCCCCACTGACCGCACTTGAAGGGTCTCTCCCTCCCTCCTTTCCACTGACCCCTACTTGCTGCTCAGCTTCATGGGCTGGACTGGTGGTGGGAATTTGGGGACAGGCCCCCCACCACCCCACAGCCCTGCCCAGTGAGGGCAGGTTGAGAACTGGACTCGACATTGAGGGCCATGGGTTCATAGAGCGACTCTTTGAGGAGATGGAGAGTCAGGGCAGGGTTTTTTACAGAAGAAATGCTTGGAGGGTGGTAGGTGGGCAGGGAGAGCTAAAGGCGGAGCAGGAGTCAGAACTTACATACGCATATGTTTGCATATAGATAGATATGAGAACCCTGGTTGTTGAGAGTAGCTGGAGTCCGGAGAGGGACCGGGGCGTGGCTGAGCCAAGCCCGGGGAACTGAAAGGAGCAGAGAGACCAGGCAGAGGGTTTTGAGCACCGCGGTGAGCAGCCCCTGTGGCGTGTCAGCAGCTGACATGATCGTGTGTATATTCAAACTACTGCTGTGTCAGGGGTACGCTGGGGTCATTTGGGGAAGCAGGAAAACTAGCAAAGGAAGGCTCAGCAGTAAGCAGCAAGGACACTGTGTCCCAGAAGTGAGGAGCGGGGCCATCTGGCATCTGGAAATGTGCATGTGGGATGCAGGAAAGCCTTGATCAAGGGAGGGGAGGGGGCGCGAGTGGGGTAGGCCTGAGCTCTAGGTGGAAAGGGAGATGGACGGAGGGTGAGAAAGAGGCCTGGGAAGAAATATCAATTTTGACCTGGATTCTCCAGAAGATGTTGCCTGATGCTAGCTGCTCCCCCCCCCACTCTCTCTCCCAACCTGGCACTCCCTGTCCCTTACCAATGGTCTGCTTCTCATCTTCCAGGTACCGCTTCAACTGTGAGACCAGTCTGTCGCCCTTGCGGCCCCCAACAAACTCGCAGTTGGCCCTGAGAGCGAGCAGGTAGAGAGCCAGGTGGCCCATGGAGGGCTTGGCTGGGCAGTCGCTGCCCTCGTCAGCCAGGGCACACCTAGGGACAGATCAGTGACAGAGGTTCCCTGAGAAAGTGACATGAGGCAAGCCTGGCTTGAGCTCCCCCTACCCACCCCAACCTCCATCACACAGCAGGAGGAAACCCTAACAGTTGAGAACTTTGCTCAGACCAGCAAAAGCAGCTGTGAGCTATGTTTGATGTGATCCGCACACCACACAGTTCATTAAAAGCGAAAATTAAACCTCAAGCTAAATTCTGAGGGCTCTTGCATCCAAATGACTGGGGCCTGCCTCACCACTTGTGCGTTATTGGCGGGGGGGCTGTTAGGCAATGACCAGCAATGCTTAGGGGGTTGCTTCTGTAGTGTTCAGGGGCTACACCATGTGGTGTCAGTGTTGGCGGTCAAACAAAGCTCAGCAACAAGCAGGTCAAGTGCCTTCATACATTGATATTGATGCTGCAGTTTGTTTTAAGGCTCATTCAAGTACAAGCCACTTGTGTTTCATGTCAGCATATTAGACTGTCTCTCCTGTCCTACCTCACCATTTGACCGCATTTCACTCACATCTTGTCCCCTTTCTTTCTCCTAGTCCTGTGCCCTCTTTCCAAGTGAGAGTCCCCTTCAGGTGAGGGTTTGTGACTGTTCCTAATTCTCTCATTCGGGTCCCTGCTGGACCTCAGAAAAGGCATCTCTGTAAAGTCCCCTAGAAAGGGAGTGCTGAAAGAACCAGGTGCTACTGATGTCAGCGTGGAGAGTACGGTCATAGACTAGTGATGTCTGCTCAGGCACGGGAGGGGAGTAGGACAGAAGTTCCTCTGGGCTCAGTGTGGAGAGTGTGGTCATGGATTAGCGACGCCTGCCTCCAGTAGAGGTGGGAGCAAAGGCCCACTACAAGTATCTCTGCTCTAGCCAAATCAAACCCTTCTACAAAATAAGACCTAGAGGAGTCTTGCCCAAGATCTCCCAACAAAGCAATGACAATGCCCGACTAGAATATAGCTCTCCTGTCTCATGGGATGTTGAGAAGATACAGGGAAAAGGAAGAAAGGATTGCGCCAGACCCCAGGAGGCTCTGCTGGTAATGCAGCTTGAGGCTGTGCAGGTAGGCTTCCTCCTGGAACCCAGCTTGGAGGCTGGAGAGGCGCAGGCCCACGTAGAGACTGGGGTTCGGGTGCTCCGAAGACTGCAGGTCCACCCAGGGCAAGACACGCTGTCCCAGCCTCTCCACCAGCTTTCTGTCCACCTCTGGTATTTCTTAGGAAAGAAAACAGGCTATGTGAAACCACACAAACAGAAAAAGCTCCAACTTTACCAGAGAATAAAGGTCCCAATGTCACCTCCACCCAGCACACACCCTACTAGTATGAAAGCTGGGCTCTATGCAAGGAAGCGAGTTGGGGCCGGGGGGTGCTGTTCCCTGAAAGACTTGTTGGACTGGCCCCGGGAGAGGTGGTGAGTTGCCAAAGGCAGGAAACTGAGGCCAGGTGCAGCAGAGACTGGACATCTGCCTGCCTGCTGCACCTCAGACACCACGTGTGACCTGAACCTGTGATGTGGATTCGCCCATCATTACTTTGCCCAAAAGAAGAAATAGAAATTCAGAGTCACGTGCATCTTCCAGGAGGCTGAAGGGCCAACTCCTGGCCTGCCTGCAAAATCCCTGTTTCTTGAACACACGTTCCTGCCATGAACAAAAACTTGGACCCATCAAGAGAAATGGGCAGCATATACAATGTTAGGGGTGTGCTTCAAGAGGTCGAGCACAGGACTTGCCAACCCCGTCCCATCCAAGACAGGGTAGAACCCTGGTGGCTTCCGGTCCAACCAAGCACTACTGAGCTGGAACATGAATGGAGTGGGACAAACCCACCAACAGACAAACAGCCACTGTGGAGAGCCAGGCAGCCTGCTAGGCTGCCTGGTGGTTTCCTGTGGTGGATTTGAAAGTCACACCCTTCCAGCGTTCAGAGGATCTGAGATTGTCAGGTGAATTCCTTACAAGCATCATTGTTTGCAGCCATATTTCTGAAAGACTTTTGTTTTCTTTGGGGGCCACACCCGGTGGTGATGCTCGGGGGTTACCCCTGGCTCTGCACTCAGGAATCATACCTGAGATGCCAAAGACTGAACCTGTGTTGGCCATGTGCAAGGCAAACGCCCACCCCACGTACTATCACTCCAGCCCCTGAAACCATCTTTCTGGGGTGGGGAGCAGTGGGATTTACCTGAAACAGTATGACCAAAATGCCAGGGTGGAAGTAGTATGGGTATTATTATATTAAATATGGGATAATTATATTAAGTTAATTATCCCATAATTAAATATAATATAATATTATATTATAATATTATTATATTAAATGGGCTGGAGCGATAGCACAGTGGTAGGGCGTTTGCATTGCACGCAGCTGGCCCAGTCGAGCCAGGTTCGATTCCTCTGCCCCTCTTGGAGAGCCCAGCAAGCTACTGAGAGTATCTCGCCTGCACAGCAAAGCCTGGCAAGCTACCCGTGACGTGACGTATTCGATATGCCAAACACAGTAAC
>JAOXYA010430752.1:0-12949 GCA_028565675.1 Sorex palustris
AAATGGAGACGTTACTGGCGCCCGCTCGAGCAAATCGACGACTAACGGGAAGTTAAGTGATTAAGTGATTAAGTGACCCTTACCTGCTATAGGATGGCTCAGGTTCAGACACCGCATTCTTTTTTTTTTCTTTTTGGGTCACACCCAGTGATGCTCAGGGGTTACTCCTAGCAGTGCTGGGGGACCATATGGGATGCTGGGAATCGAACCTGAGTTGGCTGTTTCCAAGGCAAATGCTCTACCTGCTGTCCTATCTCTCTGTCCCCAGACACTGCATTCTAAAGTCTTCAGGAAAGCTCAGAAAGGTAAACCTACCAGCTCAATTGGCCCAAGTCCTCCTTGACTCAGGGTCAACTCTAAGATATCAGTTTGTCTCTCTCTCTGCCCCTCCCTTCCTACAGGGCTTCTTGGCCCCAAAAGTCTAAGAACCCTTCTTAGGTATGACCCCAAGGGAGGGTGGGAAGTTCTTAACAAAACTTGGAGGCAGCTGGTGCCGGCACAATCGTTCAATCCCTGGCACCACCCTGTTTGGTTCCTTGAGCACAGAGCCGGGAGGAAGCCCTGAGCACCCTCTGTGTGGGCCAAAACCAAGCACTTGAAGGGAACAAAGTGATCTGATTAGATTGGAAGAGAATTAGCCGGTCTAGTTCTCTGTAGCGACTGGTGAATGAGGAAGGAAAATTCAACACGGCCTACCTGGGTTTGATCCCCGGCATCACCTCTGGTCCCCCAAGTACTGCCAGGAGTGATTCCTGAGCACAGAGCCAGGAGTAACCCCCGAGCATTGCCAGGGGTGACCCAAAAGGACAATAAATAGATAAATTAAATTCAAAGATTATTTCCAAAGGCAAAGCATCCCAAAGAAGAGGAAGTGAAGGCTGGAGAGACGTTACAGGGAGGAAGGCTTGGCCTAGAACGAAAGCAATTAGATTTTTTTTTGTTTGTTTTTTTGTTTTTTTGGTTTTTTTGTTTGTTTTTTGTTTTTTTGCTTTTTGGGTCACACCCGGTGATGCACATGGGTTACCACTCCTGGCTCTGCACTCAGGAATTACCCCTGGTGGTGCTCAGGGGACCCTATGGAATGCTGGGAATCGAACCCAGGTCAGCCGCGTGCAAGGCAAACGCCCTACCTGCCGTGCTCTTGCTCCAGTCCCGGAACCATTTAGATCTGAAGCTCAGCACTTGCGTATGCTGGTCCTCACCCCAGCAGGAGTAATCCCTGATCACAGAGGAAGAGTAAACCCTGCTTACAGCCAGGTGTGAATAACCCCCTCCCCCAAAACACATACACACACACACACACACACACACACACACACACACACACAAAGTAGAGGAAATAAAGGTCCCTGCTTCCCAGAAATGAATGTATGTTTAAGGGCTGGAGTGATAGTACAGTGGTTAAGGCCAGCTCCACAGCCCCCCCTCCCCCAACACCCCTGCCGTGCACCATGTGCAAGGAAAGTTCTTTGTCTACTGCACTAACTCTCTGGCTCCAAGGATTTAGAACTTATTTTTGGTGGGGGCTGGAGTGATAGCACAGCGGGGAGGGCATTTGCCTTGCATGCGGCCAACCCGGGTTCAATTCCCAGCATCCCATATGGTCCCCAAAACAATGTGTGTAAAGTAAATGCCCTACCTGCTGGACTATCGTTCTGGCTCTGAACAAGAAGGAGCTTTCTAAAGCACATTCAAAATTTTCTAAGGGTTTCAGAGAAAGTACAGCAGGTAGAGCGCCTGCCTTGCAACTTCGCAATAGTGGATTGATCTTCAGAACAATATATGGCCCTCCATTATCACCAGCAGTGATCCCTGAGCACAGAACAAGGAGTTAAGTTCTGAACACCACTGGGTGTGGTGAAAACAACTTTCAAAGAAGTAGGCTGGGGAGGGGGGGGGGGCTGGAGAGATAGCACAGCAGGTAGGGCATTTGCTTTGCACCAAGCACCCCAAGCACCACGAGGAGTAATTTCTGAGTGCAGAGCCAGGAGTAATCCCTGAGTATCGCTGGGTGTGACCCAAAAAGCAAAAAAAAAAAAAAAGGTAGACCTGGGGCTGGATCGATAGCACAGTGGGTAGGGTGTTTGCCTTGCATGTGGCCGACCCGGGTTCGATTCCCAGCATTCCATATGGTCTCCCAGCAGTGCCAGGAGTAATTCCTGACTATAGAGCCAGGAGTAACCCCTGTGTATTGCCGGGTGTGCTCGAAAAAGCCAAAAAGATAAAAACAAATAAAAATAAAAAAAGAGGTAGGCTGGGGAGAGAATTGAAGAGGCTGGAATGCTTGCGGTACAGCCAACAGCCTGGGTTCAGGACCCAGCATCACGTATTCCTCAGAATACTGCAGGGAGGGACTCCTGAGCACTGAATCTCACCAGGGCCAGCCACTGAGCACTGCTGTGTGTGACTCCACACAGTAAAACGAACAAACCAAAATCTCAAAGAGGAAAAGAGAGACAAGATCTGAAACACTCTCATAGGAAAATTTTAATAGGCGGCTTCAGGTATATAAACACTATTTACAAAGCACAGAGTGATATAGGCTAACATATTTTCCAGGTTCTAGCTAAAGGCACGTGACGTTAACAACTGAGCTAAAAATACCAATTCAGGCTTAAACGTTTTTAGCAACGAGTGCTTATTGATGAAGTCACGTTCTTTCCCAGAAATTCCATCCCGCAATTATGATTTGGAGTCACGATCGAGTGAGGAAATACATAGGAACTTATATACAAATAGACATAAAAAATGCATAGAATTCTATGCGTACCGTCCAGTGCTATTAAAAAATGCCGATATTGCTCTTATCTTAATTGCTTCTGATTACTTGAGGTTCTGCCAATAGAGAAAAGAGACAAACATTAAATTTATTCTGCATCTAAGCAAGCTGGAACGACAAAGGTATTAATTATCTATTCTGCAATCAATAAAAATGTAGTGGCGGGGTGGGGGAGGGATTGGAGCAACTGGATAGCAGGAAGGAGCTTTCTGGGACTGGAGCAATAACACAGCAGGTAGGGCCTTTGCCTTGCACACGGCCGCCGACCTGGGTTCGATTCCCAGCATCCCATAGGGTCCCCAAGCACCACCAGAAGTAATTCCTGAGTGCAGAGCCAGAAGTAACTCCAGTGCATCACTGGGTGTGACCCAAAAAGAAAAAAGAATCAAAGAAATTTAAAAAAGAAACAATGGGACTAGAGCAATAGCACAGCGGGTTTCCATGTGGCCCACCTGGGTTCGATTTCCAGCATACCATAGGGTCCTCCGAGCACCACTAGGAGAGATTTCTGAGTGCAGAGCCAGGAGTAATCCCTGTGCATCACCAGGTGTAAGCCAAAAGGCAAAAAAAAAAAAAAAAAAAAAGGGGGGGGGGGAAGCTTGCTTTGCATGTGGCCAATATGGATTTGACCCCTGGCACCCCACATGGTCCGCTGTGTCCTACCCAGGAGTGATTCCTGAGGGCCAGGAGTGATAGAATACCTGGTAAGGTGCTTGCATGCAGCTGACCCAGGTTCGAGACCCCGGCATCCCATGTGGTCCTCTGAGCAAACACCAGGAGGAATTCCTGAGTGCAGAGCCCGGAGTGATCCCTAAGCATCATCAGGTTATATTCCCCCACCCCTCCAGCCCCCATCCAAAAAAAAAAAATTAGTAGTGATTTCTGAGTGCAGAGGAAGGAGTTAGCAGTGAGCACAGCTGGGTGTGGCTCCAAACCAAACAAACGAGCAAACAAACCCCCACAAAAATAAAAAAACCAGGGCTGGAGCCATAGCACAGCAGGTAGGGCGTTTGCCTTGCATGCGGCCCACCCGGGTTCGATTCCCATCATCCTTTATGGTCCCATGAGCACTGCCAGGAGTAATTCCTGAGTGCATGAGCCAGGAGTAACCCCTGTGCGTCGCCCGGTGTGACCCAAAAAGCAAAAAATAAAATAAAAGCCAAACAGAAGGTATTCTTTTTGCTTATGATTTAACATTTTATGTAGAAAACTGTAAAACGAAGCTCCCAGAAGAGAACGATACAGTTTCTCCCTGTCGGAGAGCCTGGCAAGCTACCGAGAGTATCCCACCCACATGGCAGAGCCCGGCAAGCTCCCCGTGACATATTTGATATGCTGAAAACAGTAATAATAATAATAGGTCTTATTCCCCTGACCCTAAAAGAGCCCCAATATGCCTTTGGCGCCCGCTTAAGCAAATCGATGAACTACGGGACATCAAGTGAAACAAGTGAAGTGATATAGAAAACAGATTTACCTTTTTTTTTTAATATATCTTTTCTTGCATTTCCACTTGCATATTTCTTTATTGTAGTTCTTCCTCTTTTTACAAAACCACAGCTCTATCTGCAAAACAACAAAAAGTGTGGTGGGCAGTGATGACCCCAGGAACAAAAATATGGGAAACCAGGCCTCAAAGAAAACACGTGTTCAGGAGCAGAGTGAGAGATAGAATAGCGGGCAAGGTGCTTGCCTGGCATGTGAACTACTTGGGTTCGATGCCCTGCACCCCACCTGTGGTCCTTGAGCCCTGTCAGGAGCAATGCATGAGGACTGAGCCAGGAGTAAACCCTGAGCACCTCAGGGTGTGGCTCAAAAAACAAAAAACAACAACAACAAAAAAATAGAGCCAGAGTGATAGTACAGAGAGTAGGGCGTTTGCCTTGCACATGGCCGACCTGAGTTCGATCCCCGGCACCCCATATGGTCCACTGCCAGGACTGATCTCTGAGCACAGAGCCAGGGAAAAGCCTGAGCACCTCTGGGTATGGCCCAAATTTCCCTTACTCTCCCCCCACACCCCCAAGAAAGTGTATTTGTTCTGTGTTTTGGGTTGTGAGTTCTTGGTTGTTTTTTATTTAAACTAAGAGGAGTCACTTTTTTTTTTGGCTTTTTGGGTAACACCAGCAATGCACAGGGGTTACTCCTGGCTCATGTACTCAGGAATTACCCCTGGCGGTGCTCGGGGGACCATATGGGATGCTGGGAATCGATCCCGGGTCGACCGGGTGCAAGGCAAATGCCCTACCCGCTGTGCTATCACTCCAGCCCCGAGGAGTCACTTTTGGCAGTGCTCATGGGACCAGATGTGGTGCCAGGATCAAATCAGGATCAGCCTTATGAAGGCCTTAACAGGGGGCTGGAGCAATAGCACAGCAGGGAGGGCGTTTGCCTTGCACGCGGCCAACCCGGGTTCGATCCCCAGCATCCCATATGGTCCCCCGAGCACCGCCAGGAGTGATTCCTGAGTGCAGAGCCGGGAGGAACCCCTGTGCATCGCCGGGTGTGACCCAAAAAGCAAAAAAAAAAAAAAAAAGGAAATTTGGGGGGCCGGAGCCATAGTACAGTGGGGAGGGCGTCTGCCTTGCGGTGATCACCCAGGTTTGATCCCCAGCATCCCATATGGTCTCCTGAGAAGTGCCAGGAGTAATTCCTGAGTGCAGAGACAGGAGTAACCCTTGAGCACAACCAAGTATGGTCGAAACACACACACACATATGAAATTTGGTGATCCATATTTTTGGTGATCCAGTTTTTCATAAATCAAATTTGTCGTTCATATTTTATCTTTATGCTTTCACTGGTACATTTTTTGGTACATAACACCAAATTCTGGGGAGGGAGAAATAGTACAGAGGGTAAGGTGTTTGCCTTGCATGTAGCAAACCAAGGTTCAATTCCTGGCACCCCATATGGTCCCCCCCAAGCCCTGCCAGGAATGAGCCCTGAGCACTGGGCATGGCCCCAAAATAAATAAAACCATTATTTATTTGCCATTACCTGGGGCTCTCTCTTCTCCGTAGCCATGAGAAAATAAGTATTTTGCTGAATAGACCACTGAATTAATTATGATATTACGGGCAAAAAATCCTGTTGCTAAGTTCTGCCCTATAACAGGGTAGAGTCTCATCGTAACCCTTCTTGTGCACCTCTCCCACTTTTCAGGTCGGGTGCAAGGAGCCCTCCCAAGATTTGCTTAGGGGATCTGGGGTCCTTCCCAGTAATTCTTGGTCAGGTTGGCCAGTGGTTCGGTGTGAGGGCCCAAGGATGTGGTGCTGCTTAGGCCCCACAGTCAGTGATTATCTAGGCCGTCCCAGCAGTGCGTGGGAGTCTCCAGGACTCCATCAGTGATGCTCTGGGGACCATGTAGCTTAGATCAAACCAGGGTTGGCCTCATGCAAAGCATGAGTCTTATCCTCTGTGCTATCTCTTCAACCCCTTCTCCTACTTCTTTTAATTATAAAAATTTCATCACTAAATTAAATTAATGTAAGCACTATTACTGATGTATTGAATGTCCCACCCTTAGTTGCCTTCTGTGTTTGTTGTATAAATTTGGGGTTGGGGTAAGGGTTGGTGGTTTTGCACCACACCTGTGATGCTCAGGGGTTACTCCTGGCTCTGCACTCAGGAATTACTCCTGGCACTACACAGGAGAATGTATGGGATGCTGCAGATTGAAACTTGGTCAATTGCATACAAAGCAAATGCCCTACCAGCTGTACTATCACTCTGGCCCTATTTTATAATTTTTTTATTTAACCAAATGCTTTTTGGTGGACATTAAAATTGTTTCATGTATTTTGATCCTGTAAAGAATGCTATAACAAACATCATTAATATATGTCTTTGTGCAAGTGTATCTATAATTTCTGGAAACAAAGTTATAAAGTTAAGAAACCATTTTAAAATTGAATAGAGGGAACTGGAGATACAGTACGGCAGGTAGGGCGCTTGCCTTCAATGCAGCTGACCCAGGTTCAATCCCTGATATCCCAAATGGTTCCCTGAGCCCTGGCAGGAGTTAATTCTTGAAGGCAGAGCCAGGAGTAAGTCCTGAGCACTCCCTGGTGTGGTCCAAAAACAAAAACGAAAAATTTTTTCTTATAGAGAGCCAGAAAGATAGTACAGGAGTAGGGCACTGGCCCTGCACATGGCCAACCCAGGTTTGATCCCTGGCATCCCATATGGTCTCCTGAGACAAAAAAAGAAAAGAAAAGAAAACAGAATGTGGTTCAAGTGGTAGAGCTTTGGGTTTGATCCTTTGGCACTGCATGCACCCTGAGTATCACTGGGTATCATAATAGTAAATATTCGTATTAGCTTTTATTTGTATGCTATTAAATCATTAGATACTATTTACTGAATATATGCTTATGTTGAGTAGAATCCCTCTAAAGAAAGATAATGTACACATACTATGCTCTCATTAGATAGACATTTATGGTGAGCTATATGAAACAGATGTATCTTGGTGATGAGACAGTTATTCTTTGATAATGTTTACAGATTTCTCTTTTGTTCCCAGTAATGTGGGTCTCAAGAACTGAATTTAGGACGTCCCTTGGAAGGTTTCCTGAGAAGATATCTAGCTAAACCCTATCCGGAGCCAACTCAGCTCCAAGGGCAACAGACCAGGGGGCTGGGAGGCAGAGTGACCGTGCTTAGCAGCTGGCTGACTTCCTCCCAGTGGGTCTGCAGCATGGCCTGAAGTCGCTCCACCAGGTCCGCCCGCTGCTCCTCCAGCTGCTGCTGCCCGTTCTGCAGCTCCCGCACTCTCGCATGCTCCCGGGCCAGCCTGAAGAAAAGATACCAGAGGTGAGACAAGGCTGGGTTGAAGGCAGCCTCTCAGGATGGAGTAAGCTGAATATGAAATTCTGAAAGAAGCTGGGATCACCTTAAAGGCAGATCTAAGTCCCAGTTTGGGACCCAGGCAAAGAAAAGGACCTGAGGACTGAGAAACTCCCAGTACCTGAGCTCATAGTCCTGTGCCACCTGCTGCTGCCGCTCCTCTCTTTCTGCCATTTCCAACTTGAACTGAGCCAGCTGTGCGGCTAGTTCCTGCTGGTGCTGTCCATTGAGGTCCTGCAATTGCTTCCTGAGAGGACACAGGTAAGAAAAAAGAATTGAGCTGAAAAAAGTGACAAAAGTACATAAGTGAGGAAAGTCAAGTTTGTGTTCATGGGGGAGTGGTCAGGTAGGATCAGAATGCGGCTTTAGGATGGGTAATTCAGAGTGGAAACTCAATATTAAGACTAATGGGAAAATGACTAATTTTACAAGTGCTTCCAGGAGACAGAAAGATGGCTCAATGTGCTGAGTGCATGCTTTGCATGCTGGAGGCCAGGTTAGACCTCTGGTTCCCTCAGCACCACCAAAGTAACCTCTTCCCCTTACCCACAGCACTGAGCTAAGAGCACCACCTGGTGTGGCCAACAAAATATTACTTCCAGGTTTGGGACAATAGCACAGGGGTCAGGTCAAAGCTTTGTGAGTGGAGGACCCGAGATCCATCCTCAGCAACACAGAGCCTGAGTACTGCCTAGTAACCCCTGGCATGCCAGGGCCCAAGGAGGATTGCTTTCTTAGGCCCTGGCATTGGATCATACTAGCATCACCAGAAGCTGCTCTGAGGGCCCTGAGCACTGCTCAAGAGCAGCTCCCCACCTCTGCCCAACAAAAAGTATTTCCAGAGCCAGGGAGCTAGCTCAAAGGAACCTCAGGCCTTACGTGCATGAGGCTCTGAAATTCATCCCAGTATCTCATGACTCCAAGCACAGCTGGTTATAGCCCTAGTGGCCCCCAGAACTGCCAAGGCTTGCCACCCCAAATAAGAAAATTAAACAAGTTTAAATAGTGTTTCCAGGAAAAAAAATAAGTTAGACAAATGGGGTTGCAAAAAGAGACTGGACTAAAAGCGCCACAGCCCCCCTCCCCCCCCGGGAGGGAAGGGAGAGGGCACAGGCTCAGCCATGTGTGTCCACATCCATAGATCCCACCCCGCCAGGGAACTGGAGAAGGATGTGTCTGTGCCTATAAGATACAGGCTAAAGACGACTCCCCACAGGGTGGAAATTACCAGCTGCTCTGGGCCTCTAAGTGTATCTGGAGGCAGCTCTCCTACCTTTGGTCCTGGCTGACAGGATCAAATGTGTTAGAAAATAGAAAAGGAATCTAGGAGACTCCAGTAGGGCACATCCTCTGCTGCCAGGCAAAAGCAGAGTGGCTAGTCCCCGTACCTGTGGTGCTCCCTCAGGGAGGCCGCCTGGCGCAGGCTGCTCTCCTGAGCCTGCGCCAGCCGCTCTGTCACTTGCTGCTCCAGCTGCACAGCCAGCTCCGACTCCAGCTGGAGCCTCTGGCTTTCATATCGGGCCTGGGTGTGAAGGAAGCAGAAAAGAGCTCCATTCATTATTGGGTTCAGAAAATGATGGCAAATATAAAATCCACCAAAATATCCATTTATCCACCCTCCCCCATATATGCCTTAAAAATGAAGAAACAAGAATTTTTCTACAAGGAGTAAAAAGAAGGTTCCCTTTATTAAACCATGAGCTAAGGCTGGAGTGATAGCACAGCGGGTAGGACATTTGCCTTGCACACGGCCGACCCGGGTTCAATCCCCAGCATCCAATATGGTCCCCCGAGCACCACAAGGTGTAATCCTGAGTGCATGAGCCAGGAGTGACCCCTGAGCATCTTTGCTCATTGTCATTGTCTTACATGATCTCACTGCCAATTCCACCTCCTAAAATCATTTTCCTATATGGCTGTTCTTATTTCCAGCTACCTACTCTTTTTCCACCCACCCCTAAAGGTAAAAGGTTACCCTGAGTCTGTCAATGGTCCTCTTGTGCATATAATTAACATTCTGGTCACTGATGCATTTACATGTGTTTAATAAACATTGCAATTATTATATAATCCTCAAAAAGTACATGTACTGATATGGAATATTGTCTAATATGCAGTTTTAAAGGGTAGGTGCTGTGAAAATGACTTCTAGGCCTAGAATATATACTTAACATGAGGAAGACCTATGTTCTACCCAAAGCAGTAATCCTACAGGGGTCAGGGATGTGGCTTGTAGAGCAACATGTAAGGCCATAGGTTTGATCACTAGCACTAAAAGAAAGAAAGAAAAAAAAGTTTTTGTTTTATTTTAAAGGTTTTGGGTCACATTTGGCAATGCTCAGAGGATACTCCTGGTTCTGCGCTCAGGAATTACTCCTGGTGTTTAGGGGACCTTATGAGATGCTGGGGATCAAACTTGGATCGGACATGTACAAGCCAAGCACCTTACCAGCTATATTCTCTTCAGCCCCCTTATACTTTTAAAACTGAGTATATGGGCTAGGGAGACTGCTCAGAGGGCAGGAGTACATGACTTGCATGCCACAGACCCTGAAACTGACTCTACCTGGTCCCCTGAGCACCAGGTATATACAGAATGCCTTGCAAATGCAGCATTTCTGGGCCCAAAGCAGCATTGCATTGCCAGGCCCAAGCACTGAACTGGTCGTCAGTTCACCAAGTATTGTCAAAAGTGCCTCCTAGGGATCCTGAACTTTGCTTAGAAGTCCTCCCCTCCAAACCCCTCCCCCCCCCAGAAATCACACCAATATTTAGAATCAAATAATAAGGAATATAATAACATAGGAAAGTTATAGGATGCACTTAAAGTAGTACTTATAGAGAAGTTTAGAAAAGACAACTGAAAATAAGCAAGCATCCATCTTAAGAAATTAAAAAACATATCTAAAAGTACAAAATTGTACACAACAAACAATGTACCTGTGGAAAAACTCTTTCCGAAATAAAGAATAAATTAAGACAGTCCCAAAAGAAAAGCTAAGGATATTCATACCTAGAATTGCCCTAAAAGAAATGCTAAAAGGATGAAATGAAACTAGACAGTAACTCAAATCCAACAAAAGCAGAAAGAACATTGGTAAATGTTACTACAAATGTAAACATAAAAGTCCATATTATTGCACTTTTGGTTTGTAACTCCTTTGTTCCCTATCACTAAATGCATAAACTTTTTAAACAGGTTGCTGCATAAATCTGTAAGAACAAAATGAAGGGAAAAGAAATAGATATATAGGAAGTAAGTATTATATACTCTTGAACTAAATTTGGTATTATTCAAACTAGGTCACCATTACTTTATGATGTTAATTGTAAAGAGCAAGGATGTGGCCTTGTAGGTGTGAGGCTGCAACTTTGATCTATCTGCCTTGTAGGTGTGAGGCTGCAACTTTGATCTTTGGTACCATCCCTCAAGTCCTGAGTGCAATTGTGAAGTACCATTATGATCCCCTGAACAACAAAAGTGTGCCACATCTTGATTGCACCACAATCATGAGGACAACCTCCCCAACATCACAATGATAACAACATCATCATCACTGTGATGTAAAAATAAAGGGATGGGAGGGTAAAAATTACTTTAAAAAAAAAACTAAAAAAGTCAATCCCCACTGCACATGGTCCTGGAGCATCACTGGTGTGGTTCCAATGTAGTCTAAGCACTGCCTGGTGTAACCCTGATGGGCCCTTGAAACATGGGTGGCCGTGTGACCTCCCATCGCCCCCCGTCTCTGACTAGCTATGTATCACCAGGCCTGAGAAATCATAAGACTTCCATCACTGGGCAAAGTATTGCCAGAAGTGATCTCCAGGGTCCCTAATACTGCTGGGGAGTGCCTGCCCCCAACAAAACTTTGGAGGGGCCTGAGTGAATAGCAGGTAGGGCATTTGCCTAGTATGTGGCTGACCTGGGTTTAATCTCTGGAATCCTATATGGTCTCACAGCCCACCAGGAATAATTTCTGGGCACAGAGCCAGGAGTAAGTCATGAGCACTCCTGGGTGTGACCCCCAAACAAAATAACAACAACAACAACAACAACAAAAACCCAAACAACTTTAGAGCCAAGAATGTGGCTCAGTGGTAGAACCCATCAAGTGAGTAAGACTTAAAGTTCAATTTGGCACCTCAAGCCCCACAAATAAAAAAATTTTTTTAAATCCAAAGATAATAGAACCACATCCCATAGCTGCCACCCTGTAAGCAACAGCCCAGACCCACAGCTTCACTACTAATCTTGGAAGATGCCAGACAAACTGCAAAAATTCATGAGCACATAGGTCTTCCACCTGAAAACTCTGGGGTGCCCTCAGGGGGTGAGCAGTCTGAGTCCCTGCCCTGCTAAAGCCCTGGCAGCTGCACCCACAACCCACAGCCACCTCCTCATGCAAATAGCCCAACTTCACTGTTTCATATCTAATCTCAGCAGCCCCCCCCACACTCCCTATACAGCCAGGAGCCCAGGCAGTCACACCCACATCCATAGCCACAGTCATGAAAACTCATCCACCCAGTTCTACAGATACTAGAGTTGACACCTCCAAATCCCACAAATTAGATAGGAAAGCAGCACAGAAGCCACCTAAGCTCAATAAATTACATTGAAAACAATGACATTGAAGGTTCAGCTAGAAACAGCTCAGTAAACCCTCAGACAATGACTGTAATGACCCCCCATGGTGAGACAGGACAATTTTCACAAATTTTCTTCTACTGAAGGTTTTTTTTTTTTTGATAATTCCATTAGCCATTTTGTCGTAACAAGCAGTATAAAATAAATTATCTTTGTGCCTGTTAAGGGGGCAGACTTGGAGGATGGGTGGAAAACTGGGGACAACTGTGGAGGGAAAGTCACACTGGTAATGGGATGGGTGTTGGAACACTGAATACCTGAAACAACAGTAAACAACTTTGTAAACCACAGTGTTGAGGGGGGGGGAGCCAAAGATAATAGAAAGAAAATCTTCCAGATGAGTATCAAAAATGTAAAAAAGAAAAGAGAGAACTTTAAAAATACACAGGAGGATTGTTCCACAGCTTGGAAGCCAACCTCACATGCCGGGGTTGAAAAGGCAGCTGGGATAGAGAAGGGACCAACAAGTAAATGATGCCTGGAGGGCTTGTTTGGGATGGGGGATGTGTGCTGAAAGTAGACTGTGGACCAAACATGATGGCCACTTAGTTACTGTATTGCAAACCACAACACCCTAAGGAGAGAGAGAGAGAGAGAGAGAGAGAGAGAGAGAGAGAGAGAGAGAGAGAGAGAGAGAGAGAATGTGCCTGCCACTGAGGCAGAAGGAG
>JAOXYA010431157.1:0-17459 GCA_028565675.1 Sorex palustris
GGGGGGGGGGGGGGAGGGGGGGGGAGAGAGAGAGAGAGAGAGAGAGAGAGAGAGAGAGAAGGAAAGAGCTTGCCACACACTGGGGGGTGTGGTGGGAGGAAAACTGAGGTCACTGGTCGTAGGAAATAGACACTGTTGGAGGGACAGTGTTGGATCATTGTATGACTGAAACCCCAATCATGAACAGATTTGCAACTGTGTATCTCACAGTGACTCAAAATAGATAAATAAATAAATAAATAAATAAAATCTGCCCTTTGAATGTCTGATTAATTTGGGCAAAGCCTTTTCTCTCCCTTCCATGAATTATTTTTTTTAATAACTTTTGGCTTTTATTTTCCCAAGGTGATGTGTTTCATTTAAACCCATCAAATCCCATGCACTCCTTAGAATCTTTGGAACACTTTATGGCTTTACAGCTCACACTTGGCTTTCTTGGCTGTTGTTTAAGCTCTTGCTACGACTCAAAGGACTCAGAGTGCCAGTAGCATTGGCAGCATCTGTGAACCTGTCAGAAACGGAGGGTCAGGCTCCACATCACATCAGACTTGCCTCCTGGACTCTTAACAGATGCCCAGGGAGTGACACCCAGGTGTGTTCAAGTTTGACAAGTTCTCATCTCCAGCCAGCCAACCACTCTTTCATATATCTGGTTTGGAATGATCATCAGATTCAGAAGTCACAGGTCCCTTAAAACTTTTGGTCTTTGCTAGAAACTGAAGGTTAGCAACAGACCTCTCAAAGACTTGCTGACAATTTCTACAACTGTTCAAGTGCTCAAGAAGGGGCAGAAATGAGGAGGTGAATTCTGACTTATAACTGTGTTCTAAGAAAGCTAAGAAAGGCTTAAACAAACTTTTAAAAGGTTTGTGATTGACGAGACATCAAAAAATAAGATTTCCTGACACGTAAAAAATCATCTGAGATTCAAACTATACTATTATTTCAGTAGCCACACTAAATTTCTGGGTCTTGAAAGTTTTAGATAATTTATGTATTCTCTGGGCTGGAGTTATAGTACAGCAGGTAAGGCATTTGCCTTGCATGCAGCCAACATGGCCGAGCCGGGTTCAATTCCTCTGCCCTTCTCGGAGAGCCCAGCAAGCTACTGAGAGTATCTTGTCTGCACAGCAAAGCCTGGCAAGCTCCCCGTGATGTATTCCATATGCCAAACACAGTAACAACAAAGTCTCACAATGAAGACGTTACTTGGCCCACTCGAGAAAATTGATAAAGAATGGGAGGACAGTGACAGTGATAGTGATATATTCTCTGAGGAAAGAAACACAACTGGTTATGGGATACTGATACTTTACACTATTACAGAGGATATACGTCGTTACAGTAGAGCACATACATCTCACTTATTTAATATTTCATTATGAAATATTGACTCTTTTGGCTAGAGAGGCAGTACAGAAAGTGCATATGACCCTTGCTTTGTACATGGCAGAACCAAGGTTAGATCTCTCTACCCCATGTTCCTCCTAATTCTCTCAGGAGTGATCCTTGAGCCTGGTGTCAGGAGCAAGCCCTCAGTAGAGCTGACCCCAACAAAACACAGAAGCAACACAAATTTTACTCTTTGATCATTTAATAACACCAAAAAGTTGTTTTTGTGAATCCTTGCTTCATAGTATAGATATTTTGCTACATGAGTTAACCTATTGCTTTTGTGTGTGAAACCACAGCAGCTAAAATTCTTCAGAGTTCTTTGGAACCTGGGGTACACAGGGCAGGCAAATGGAGAAATCAATATATAAATTGGATACTAGTTCCTGTTTTCATTGGAATAAGAAAACAGAAAGTAGCATGCCATAAATAAGTAACGGTAACATTATATTGTTCAGTTCTGAGATGGTTATTCAAGTGATTTTCACAATGCTAAAAATCTTACGGATGTAACACAGAACATTTTGTGAAGCCTTTGAGAACACTTTTGTTTATTGACAAGGTTATGGAGCTAAAATTGAGAGCAATTGTTGGCAACTAGCACAGAACTATCCCCAAACTTGGGAGTTTTGCTGCACAAAAAGAAGGGCCAGTAGCAGGCTGTTTACTTGAAAAAATACCAGATTCAGGGCTGTGCATGAAGACTAGTGAACATGCTTTGCATGTGTGAGATCTTGAGTTTTATCCTAGTACCCTGTTGTCTCCAAATCACCTCTGAGTGTGGCCTACACAAAACTGATAAAACAAATGCTGAGTTTCTCCAGCTCTCAAAAGACACTTTAAAATACTGTAGCAGATGAGAAGATAATCTAGTTGACAAGACCAGGGAAGACCAGAGGAATCACCATCACCAGAT
Source organism: Sorex palustris (assembly GCA_028565675.1). Taxonomy (NCBI): domain Eukaryota; kingdom Metazoa; phylum Chordata; class Mammalia; order Eulipotyphla; family Soricidae; genus Sorex; species Sorex palustris. The sequence continues at coordinate 2,309 of JAOXYA010431157.1, forward strand.
TTAATTTAATTTTTTAATTTATTTATTTTTTCTTTTTGGATCACACCCAGCGATGCTCAGGAGTTACTCCTGGCTCTGCAGTCAGGAATTACTCCTGGCAGTGCTTGGGGTACCATGTGGGATGCCGGGGATCAAACCCAGGTCAGCTGTGTGCAAGGCAAATGCACTATCCGCTGTAATATTGCTCCAGCCCCCAGATTTAATTTTAAAAATGGCAAAGAACTCAGAAGCTTACCAAGATATTAGTATACTATGGAAGAAAAGAATTAAGAGGGGAGACGGTAATTAGGAGGTGGTAGCACTGTAGCACTGATCTCCCATTGTTCATCGATTTGCTCTAGCGGGTCCAGTAACATCTCCATTGTGAGACTTGTTACTGTGTTTGGCATATTGATCACGTCACGGGTAGCTAGCCAGGCTTTGCGGTGTGGTCAAGATACTCTCTGCCACTTGCCGGGCTCTCCTAGAGGGGCAAAGGAATCAAACCAGGGTTGGCCGCGTGCAAGGAAAACGCCCTACCCACTGTGCTATCACTCCTGCTGAAATAAGAGAACCCCTTCCACATTACGGTCTCCTGAGGAGTTGGAAATTAACCAAGGCCCAGCCAGGCTTCTGGTGGCCGTGGAAAGCGGAGTCTCAGAGGGGTCTGGCATTGGAACGGGCACTGCCTGAGCTTAAGAACCACTGACAGGGGTTGGAACGAAAGCACAGCAGGTAGGGCATTTGCCCTACATGCGGCCCACCCAGGTTTGATCCCCAGCATACCATAGGGTCCCCCAAGCACCGCCAGGAGGAATTCCTAAGTGCAGACCCAGAAGTAACACCTGAGCACCACCAGTGTGACCCAAAAAGAAGAAAAAATGAACTACTGACAGGGTCTCCCCAAACACCCGAGTGGATTACAGGGCCCAGTTCACAGGTGAACTTGACTGTGTGGATGGGCAAAGTGGACATGGTGTGACCCAACCTCTCGTGTGACCTTTGACTATAATCTCACCCCGGAACCTCCCGTCTTTGCTACGCCATGCCTTGCTGACCTCGTGTGGTCTCTGAGAGGATGCAGCGAAGGTCAGGGATGAAAGAGCACTGCAGCTCACGTCCCTCTCCCTGTATGGCCCCTCCTGTCTCCTGGACACTGACCAGCAGTCCTGTCTGTGCTGGGCGGTCTGTCAGCCTCTGCAGCCGCGTGTGTCCTTGTCAGAGGGAAGTCAGCCCAGCTGGCTTGTCTCTGGTCCGAGGCCGGGCTCCCCACCCAGGCACCCGGACCGGCCTCAAGCAGCCCCTCCCTCTGCAGGTGCCGTGAACCTGCCCGCGGCGGCCCTGGGCATGCTGCTGGGAGGAATCCTTATGAAGCGCTTTGTCTTCTCTCTGCAAACCATCCCCCGCGTGGCTCTCACCATCATCACCATCTCCATGATCTTCTGTGTCCCTCTCTTCTTCATGGGCTGCTCCACCCCCAACGTGGCAGAGGTCAACTACCCCAGGTAATGGGGTGGGGGATGTACAGAGACCCCGTCCACTAGGATCAAAGCCTGGATCTGGGGGCCGCTTTCCAGCTGCAGCCTCAGCCTCTAGGGGAGAGGGGGATGGGAGTTCCCTGTGGCCTTCCCACGGACCCCCACCATCAGTCTTGTCAGGGTCCCAGGTGGGGCTAGTGAGTTAGCACAGCGGGAGCAAGCTGGGAACACCCCCCAAACAAAACAGACACGGTGGCTGGAGCGATAGTACAGTGAGAGGGCGTTTGCCTTGCATCCGGCTGACCCAGGTTCGATCCTCGGCATCCCTCGTACGGTTCTTCGAGCACCGCCAGGAGTAATTCCTGAGTGCAGAGCCAGGAGTAACCCTTGAGCATCATAAGTGTTACCCAAACAGCAAAATCAAAACAAAGAGACAGACAGACAGAGTCCTGGGTGGTCAGTGTGTTGGCCCCTTCTGCAGGGAAGGGTGGCCTCACTGAGTTTTTCTCCTGGTGGGGTTTGGGCCCTGAGTGGCAAAAACCGCGGAGAGTTGCCATGAACCCCGCTAGCAGCCAGTTGGTCCTTGGCTCCACTGGGCCCAGTGGCGAGGCCCAGCCAGCCGAGAAGTGGACCCTGTCTGCAGCGGGGCACATGTGCTTTCCCGCTCATCTTGCTTTGTTTGAACCCTCTTTCCTGTCTTGCTGGCAGCCCACCGAGTTCTCCCCACCCGCAGCCTTTTGTCTGCCGCCAGGACTGTGGGTGCACAGAAGCCATGTTCCACCCCGTGTGTGGGGACGATGGTGTGGAGTATCTCTCGCCGTGCCATGCCGGCTGCAGTGACATCAACAGCAGCTCCGTGACCTCCAAGCAGCCGGTAAGGCTCCGGGGGTGCTCTTTGGCCTCCCGGTCATAGAAGGACCAGGCACCCTCCACTTCCTTCCCACATCCTGGCTCCCTTGGGGTAATGCCTGAGCTCCGTCTATTTCCCTTTCCTCGAGTCATGGCCAGATGTCTCTGATCCTAAGTCACGTAAAGATGGGCCAAGCTTCAACAAACCCCATTCTGGTGGCCCCACCACACTCTGAGGGGAACAAGCCTTGCTTCAGTGAATCGTATGAGGCATCTCATACAGTGAATTGTATGAGTCTGGAGTTGACCACCCCTCCAGGACAGAGAACAGAGCCGATAATGCAAATCACACAGCGATGTTTATTGTTCCAGCTAGCTGGGGTCCAAGTATCTACCCGGCGCGGCGGGTTTCAACAAGGACCCTGAGCACTAGGTTCAGCAAGTTCTTATACTTTCATTTTGGCAAGTAAGCATTACTCAGCAATTTTCTGTTACCTACAGAGTACATATATTTTTGTTGTTGTTGTTTGGGCCCACAACGTCCAGCCCACCTCCCTGACGGTTACATTCCAGAGACCTAGTCTTATTCCAGAGATGTAATCTTTGACAAAAGCATCTGGTTTTTCTGCTTTTATTATTCCTGAAAGAGGCCTAGGTCACCCAGAGCCTGTCATGGCAGTTCTCCGGCTAAGCTGGTCCTAACACAATCCCCCACCCCCTAGATTTTGGCGCCCATGACCCAGCAAAGCCATTGAACTGGTGTGGACACTGAGGGCAAAGTGTCTCTGTCGTGTGGACCTGGAGGCTTAGACCCAGCGCACTGACCGCAGACATTTGCTTCAATTCCTACCCCCTAGGCATGGTTGTATTCTGGTGGACAGTCCCAGCTGTTGAAGCACAGGTTTGGGACTTCTACTCAGGGAGCCCACATTGGTTTTGCTACTTTGAGTGGGGTCCCAACCCGCCACGAGCTTATGGGCTGCTGGTTTCTCGGACCAGCCACCCACAACCCAATCGAGTCATTCGCTCAGTGGTTCAGTGGCCTGGCCACTGCACAGCTATGGGTGCTGGGGATTAGGCCACAATTGCCATGGTCAGTCCATCATCTCGTGGAGCTTCCTTTCTAGAAGGCAGTTCCAGAAAGGGACGCGGGCCACTGGAGACTGGGGAGTCTGCCCCAAGGAACCTGTGAGCTCGCACCAGAGAGAAAAACCTCGGTGGTGGACCCTTTCCAGTCTAGGAAGAGCTGGCTCCGGGCATGGCTGAGCTGGCATGAGATAGAGAAGTGTCACGCCCATCAGGTCGGGGAAAGGGCAGTGGCCAGGGCTGGGCAGGCCAGGGTTGGCATTGGCAGCTCAGTTCCCAGGAGCTTAGGGACTTGCCCCCAGGGAGGAATGTGCCTGGTTTCATCACGCCTGCGTGGATGGCCTGAACATCCGAATCCTCCTTACCATCCTCCTCGGAGAGGGCAGGCCAGGGCTGCCCCACAGGTAGCTCTGTGGGCAAGGGGCAGGGGTGGGGGGCAGAGAGAAGCCTGGCTCCAGTATCAGTCGCCTTCTGGTCAGAGGAGGCTGCGGTGACTCTGTGGCTTTCTTATCTGTATTTACTTACCACTGACTCATTTACTTCCAGAAATAATCTTGACAAGTTTCCAACAATAGCACAGTGATATCCATTAGCATAATGTCAAGAGAAAAGGGGTATCATTACAAGTGAAAAATGTTTTAAAAGCTCTAAACTGGAGGAAATAGCTGCAGTGTTCTCGAGAACTTATTCCTGAGCTTCCTAGCAGCCCGGATGAAAAGCGCTTCCTTTCCCCTGTGCGGTAGCAGGAAGTGGACTGGCTCACTCTGTGACCCTCACCGCTATGTAGCCCAGAGAGCTCTCAGCTGGTCCAGGGAACGGTGGGAGAGGGAAGGGACGCTCCCGGCCATCGGCCAGGGCCTTAAGGGGAGCTGTACCATCACCATAGGACCCACATGGACTCGCAGACTTGGAATAGAAATCTCTTCTGGGGAGCCCCCTGAGATGGGAGCAAGAGCGAGCCAAAGGCTCTGGCCCAGACCTGTACCGCACAGCGGTTGCCCGCATTCCCTCCTTGGCTCCCTCCCTCGCCCTTCATGCAGGAATGCACCCCCAGCCCCCAAGCTCCTGCTGGGGCGGCCCTGAGCTGGGTGGGCCTTTGCCTGGCAGCGCCTGCCCGAGCACCAAGCTCCTGGGTGATCCCGGCCATGGTGCTGCTGCAGATGTCTCCTGGTACATGGCAGGACTCCAGAGGAGCGTCTTGACCCCCAGGACTCCGCCAGAGCTGGGGCAGCCATGCGCAGGCGCCTAACTGCCACCCCCACCCCTTCTCATCCCAAGGTCTATTTGAACTGCAACTGCGTGAAGGGGGTCTCGTCAGCAGCGAGGGCAGGTTCGTGCCCCATCCCCTGTGCTCACCTCCTGCTCGCCGCCATCTTCCTCATCTCCTTCGTGTCCCTCATCGCCTGCGTCTCGCACAACCCGCTCTACATGATGGTGCTCCGGTGAGTGGCCAGCCCAGCCTCTCGGCCCCTGTGGTGGGGGTGGGGTCCTCACCCACCTCTGAAGGCGCTTTGCTGAGAGACAAGCAAATGCAAAAGCCACTCGCGTGCTCCTGCGTGGCCCGCCAGTACTCTGGGGCGTGGGGGCGCCGCACCAGGGTGGGGAGGGCTGGCCTGCGTGTGGCCGAACCCCGTGGGAACGGACCCCGAGACCCACTCGCTTTCAAATCTCAGACGAACCGAGAGAGGGAGGAGAATTCTGCCGATGCCTAGCCGTGGGAGAGGGGCTGGGGAGTTTCCAGAGATGGTGAGGATGGTGGAAAAGAGGAGAAGGGAAAGGGCACGGCAGAGCATCCTGCATCCTGCATGTAGCAGCCTCACTGAGCCCCAGTTTGCTCTTCTGCGAAATGGGGGTGATGAACCTGGCCTCAGAGGACTGGTGTCAGGCAGCTCAGTGACAGTAGGTTCCATTGCTGGGTTTGACTAAGTGGGCCCTGGAAATCTGCATTTCTAATGTGTCCCCGGGGGCGCGGGTACGCGATGGGGAGGTTCTGACGACTGGACGAGACTCATGAGCCGGGTCCAGGGGAATCCCATCCGCCTGCCTGTAGCTCAGGCTGGGGGCTGGCGGTTCCCACAAGGGCAGGGGAAGTGGAAAGGGCAGAGGGAAGGAGGGCAGAGGGCAGAGGGCAGAGGGCCGAGGCCAGTCCTCCAGTACAGACCGCCTTTGCCCTTTCAGCGTGGTGAACCAGGAGGAAAAGTCCTTTGCCATCGGGGTCCAGTTCCTGCTGATGCGCCTGCTGGGTAAGTATCTGAGGAGTGTCCCCCCCCCCTCCTGGGGAGTGGCCCTGAGGCAGCTTGGGGTGCAGGGTGGGATTGGGGAGAACCAGAGCTCATCGCTGCTATACAGAGAAGCTGTGTAAGTGTGGGTGGACAGGGGCTGACTGGTGGGGCAATGTGCGAAGACCGCCAAGGGATTTCGGGACTTCATCCTTTGCACTCAGTGACCTTAAAGGCTAAATGCCCACAGCATGTAATTTCCGGGGCGCCAGGTCCCCACTTCCGTGAAATTCTGTCCGTGCTGGCGATGGCCCTCCAGGACCAGCTGAGGGGCAGCCTCTGCAGGACACTCTGGGCCCTGAGCGGTGAACACGTTCTTGGTGGGGGTCTCGTCTCTTCTTGACAAGCCCCTCCGACCCCCTCTCTGACCTGGCAGAGGTCCATCCTGGCGCCCCGTTTCATTTTTGTAACTACACAACTCGTTTCCAACTTGCTCCAACCCCAAAGGAGACCTCGGTTCTCCCGCTCAACACCCCCCCCCCGGGGGCCTGAGGAGCCTGTCACCTTGGAAATGAACTTGCCAGCCCCTCATTCCTGCAGCATAGAGCACTTGCCTTCATTTTTGCATCTGAGCTCAGAGACCTGGGTGTGAGGCATCAGAAGCCCAGTGTTTTGCTGCTTGGCTGATCTGACAGGTAGAGATAGCATACGTTGGGTCCACTCCAGGAGGACTTGAGGGGCAGATGCCTCAAGAGTGGCCAGGCAGAGGCGGTCAGCACTTCAATGTCTGGACCAGTTCCCCATGCAGGACTCTTGTCCATGTGTACAGGCCTTGAGGTGGCCTGGTCTAAAAGGGAGCTTGGGGCCCTTACTCTTCCACACCTTCCAGTGTAAGAGGCATGCGGGCTTCCTAGAAAGCGCTCTGCTTTCTAGAGCTTTCCAGAGCTTTCTAGAACTTCACAGAGCTTTCTAGTGCTCTCCAGAGCCATTGTGGTTCCCAGGGCAGAGAATGCTGTTCTCAGGCCTGGGATCTTCCTGCTCAGTGCTATAGGGACTCGCTCCCCTAGCCCTGCCTACGGTGCCCGTGACCTGCCTTCCTGCTCTCTCTTCCCTCTGGTGCCAGCCTGGCTGCCCTCTCCATCCCTCTACGGCCTCGCCATCGACTATTCCTGCATCCGGTGGAGCTCACAGTGCTCAGTGAGACGAGGGGCCTGTGCCTACTATGACAACGACAACCTCCGGAACAGGTGAGGGCCGTGGGCAGCTTCTCTGCTACCTGCAAACCAGAGGGCCGCTCAATGCACAGGGCATGGGACCACCACAGACAGGCCTTCGGGGCGCAAGAGGACCACTGTGAGGTGGCCTGCAGTCCCCACAGGCTATCCAGAGAGGCAACTGCAGAGAGAAAGGAAGAAAGGAAGAAGTTTATCCAAAGGCAGGGATGGTGGGGGCGGGGGTAGAGGAGGTGGGATGGGACCAGCTGGCCGCCCTCTGCTCAGCGGGGTAGACTATGTCTGCTCCTGGCAGGGGCCAATGGCAGGAACAAAATGCGGAGAGGGAAGATCAGGAGGAGGGCGGAAAGGTGCCCCCTCCGTGCCTGGAGCCCAGGCCCCTGCAGACTGGCTGAGGCTGCAGGGCTGCATCTGGCCTCTGGGGGGCGCCCCTGGAGATAAGCCCTGCCGGCTCCTGCCTATGCACTGGACACTTGAACCCGTGGCCAAAGAAATGAGGAAAGCTGTCTTCACATGGGGGAGAAAGTCTGGGAGGCGTGAGGAAACCGTCCCTGGGCCACCGTGGGCGGTTCTACTTTCCCTGAGTGTCCGCACCATTGCCGTGCCTGGCCCCTCCTGTCCGCAGGTACCTGGGTCTGCAGATGGGCTACAAGGCACTGGGCGCGCTGCTGCTGATGCTCCTTGCCTGGCGGGTGAAGAAGAGCAAGGAGTACAACGTGCAGGAGAAGGCCGCTGGCCTCATCTGACCCGGACCCTCGGCCGCCCGCCCCGTCGGTGGACTCTGCCCACTCCACCCGCCTGCAGATACTAACGACACGTCATTTCTGTTTTTAAGTACCAGAAAAGACTCCGTCACTGTTTGCCCTCCCTGCGTCCTCCCCCACAAGTGCCCCGAGGTCCCGAGGGGGCCCTGAGCTGGACAGGCAGAGAGCTGGGATCCTCGGGAGGGATCTGCAGATCCCTGGAGGCTGCTCTAGTCCACCCCTTACCTCAGTGATGAGCAGAAAGGTCACTGGCCCATAGGAGGGAGTGGACTGCGCTGTCAGTGGCCAGAGCCAGGCTAGGGAAGGGGCCCCCCCGAAGCCGGTGAGGCCACCCCAACCCCCAGATGCTCTCTCACCTCCTCACATCCTGGCCCCTGAGGCCACTTTGGAAGGTGCCCCTGTCGGGGACCATGGTCAGCCAGCCCCCAAGCTTCCCACGTGCACTCAGCAGAGTGAGGCCTGGTCCCTGGACAGGTCACTCTGGGTCCTTCTGGCCAGGACCTGTCATGCTCACTGCTGTCTGCTGGGGCTCCATGTCCAGCCAAGTGAGCTGGACACAAGAGGTGGATAGTTCCCGCCAGCCTGCAGTCTGGGAGCAACCCCAGCTCAGTGTTTGGGGCCCCTCCCCGGGCTTTCCTGGGGCAGGCGACCAGGCCCCTGTGGACATCAGCCTGCGTGGTCTAGAAGAGAAGAGACGGTGGGAGAAGCCAGGAGAGCCAGTGGCCCAGCGCAAAGGCCGAAAGCCCCGAGCCAGCTGGGCAGCACCTGGGGAGAGGCTTCCCCACCTCTCCAGAGACAGGACACGTGGGGGGCCGGAAACAGGGTGCCCACTGCAAGGGGGCCAGAACTGGAAATGGACTAAGGTTGGCGGGTCCCTCCGCATGGAGCATGGCACCGGGGTCTCCGCCTGCACCCCTCCTCCTTCACACCAGGCCCCTCTCCGGGATAGACAGAGTGAGAACCAGAAACTCAGCAGGACCCTGACAGTCCATGGCCCACCGCACAGGCCGCTTGGCTGGACAGGCCGGGCACTGCTCACTGACCCCTAGGCCCCAGTGCCACCCCTTAGGAAAGACACTGTGTGTACATGACCGGCTGCCCAAGTCAGCTTGGCGAGTGTCGCCAGTGCCCAGGGCCTGTTCCCAAGTTCTCACTCGGGCAGGGGCGCCAGGCACCCCCGGGGCCAGTTCCAGCTACTCCAAATGGTTCTGCTTGGAAAATGCTTCCTGTGACTAACCGGGTCCTCCTTGCTGCAGTGTCACCAGATTCCGAGACCCGCCTGCTGGCTGCACACCTGGGCAAGTCCAGCCTGCAGAGACCGGACGGTGGGCGGCCCTCCAAATCGGTTTTGATATTGCTATTAATATATTCTAGTTTTGCTATTGATTTACCTTGGTCATGATTTCGTGCCATCATGTGGCCCTGTCAGGGGACAAACAGAACCCGCGCGCTCTGGCAGAGGAAGTGTCCACACCACAGGCCGCAGGGCCTGGCCGCAGCTTTGAGCGTGGACACCAGTCTCAGCCTGCTCTGTGGCACCAGTGTTCTGTTGATCTTGTTCCTCCAGCCAAGTTCTGCCTGTCATGGTCACAGCTTGTAGCAGGGAGTTCTCAGGCCTGGATTCCTCCCCACCACCACCACCACCATCAACACACACACATCACGGGGTTCTCAGGAGACCTGGTCCCCCTTGAGTTCACATCCAGAAAGTGAGTTGAATACAAAGCAGAGTGACAAATCCGAGCCATCGGGCTTGGGCAGAACTGACGCGAGTCCCCTCAGCAGACCTCTCCATGTGGGTCAGCAGGGAATGCCTCGTGTCAGCTTCCTTTCCCTTCCAGAACAGAATGGAGCAAACTCCCTGCAAAGGCAGCAAAACTCAGAGAGGTTGTTCAAATGCACATCCCCAGTCCCTCACCCAGGTCCAGAATATTGCTGTGGACTTTGGGATGTCCCTGAAGTGACGCAGGACATTCAAAGAAATTTTTTTCTCATCCACACTTGGTGGTTCTGGGGGGCTGTGCTCAGGGAATCACTCCTGGCGGTGCTTAGGGAACCGTTTATGCAGTACCAAGGATTGAACCGGGGTGAGTCACATGCGAGGCAAGTTTCTTAACGCCTGTGCTATCGCTCCTGCCCTGCACTTTATTTTCTTAAGAGCCCCACCATGGTGCTTGGTGGGGCCTGGGGCCCTTCTCAGGGACGCTGTGCCCAGGCAGAGTCCAGTGTCGCTCCGCCAGTGGGCGCACGTGAGCGGAGCATTTCAGGTTGGCTTCCGCGCCCCCTGCTGGCTGGAAAGCACAGCCACGGTGCGTGGGTCCAGGCCCTCCTGCAGAGTCGTGGGGCCTCCCGCGGGGGAGGGTTTTGGTACTTTTCCTAATGGGAGACCCCTGAGGGCGTCAAGTGAGCCTGGACACCTTGGGTTTCGATGACAGGACTACCGCCCATTGCCCCCTTCTGCCCCTCGTCTGTCCTAGATTGTCTCTCTGCGCCTCTCCCTCTCCCATCCCCTAGAGGGCTGAAGCAAGAGAAGGTTCCCACAGGTTCTTTTTTTCCTAGTTTCAGTGCTTTGGACATGTTCAAGTTTCAGGTCTCCCAACACACATTCAAGGAAGCATGTGGAGACCACACTTCCCTCAGGGTTGCAGGAGAATCAAACACTGTGTCTTCGGGGGTCTGGAGCAATAGCACAGCGGGTAGGGCATTTGCCTTGCACACAGCCATCCGGGTTCAATTCCTAGCATCTCATATGGTCCCCCAGCACTGCCAGGAGTGATTTCTGAGTGCAGAACCAGGAGTAACCCCTGTGTGTTGCCGGGTGCTACCCAAAACCCGCCCCCCCCCAACACACACACACACAACCACTGTGTCTTCAGACATTAGCCTGCAACCTACTGCAGCCAGGCTGGCCTTAAGGCCACTTTTGAAGATGAAAATACAAAGCCATAGACTAAGAATTGTGGCCAGTTTCATGCCAATACTACCTGAAGTCAACCTGGATGCAGTGCAGAGCTCATTACCCTGGTCATTCTCCAATGGGGAGGCCCCCTGTTCCCAGTGCGGTTCACTGGCCCATGGGAAGGAGGTGGGGGATGGAATGGGGGAGAACCGGGAAACATTTCATTGACCAGCTTCCATCCAAGTAGCAAGAACATCCCCCCCCCTCCCCATTGACCAAGCACTCCTATATAGAGCGCCACCAGTCATAAGAGAATTCACGAGAAAGGGGGCGGAGGCAAAGGCTGCCAAAAGAAAAGGCCTGCGGAGATCTGCATGCAGACAGCCCTTCAAGAGAACAGCCTTGGTTGGTGCCAGGCCGAGATCCCTGCTTAGAGAACAATGCCACTCCTGTGACTCCTCCAGCCAAAGATGGGGAGGAGCACTCGCAACCAAATGGATAGCACACTATAATGCTCCTACTACAGATGCCCCAAGAAATTGGCAGGGGCTGGAACTGTGCATGGTGTGTGTGTGTGTGTGTGTGTGTGTGTGTGTGTGTGTGATAAAGAGAAAGAGAGAAGGAGAGAGAGGAAAGTGCGAGCGCGAGCTCTTTTACAGCCACAGGAACTAATTGCCCAGGGAGAGCTATTTCTCTCCTGTCAGTCACACCAGACTCCTCATAGTCTTTTACAAGAGATTAAACATGTCAATGGGGCCTGAGCAAGTGAGAGACAGTTTTCCTCCTGTGACACACCTGCCCTGTAGTTCTCCACCCCACCCCCATCATGTACTATTGTCACTCTACATAGGGGTCCCCCCCTTGCTGAAGTCCCTGAGTGCCCCTGCCCCCACCCCACCCCCATCCCCACCACCTCTCTCTCCTGGATGACAATAGGTCAGCTTAAAAGTGCACATCTGTACAACTTACAAACCCGTCCATTTAACCAGTTCCTCTCCTGGTAGCTCCTTGAGCATATTATCTATTATAGAACTCACAGGAAAATCTGTCTCGCTCACCAAAATACCCCCCATGATTCCTAGGGGGTCCCCCAGTAATCCCCGAGCTCCATAATTCACCCTGATTGGATTCTGAGCTCTTAACTGATCGATGGGAGCAGAAAGGCTGTGAAGGCCAACAGTCGCTGCCAAGTTCCTGTTTGGGCCTGGAAGTCACATCTTCACTCTTGGCCAGAGCTGGTTTGTCCCTGCTGACGTGGGGAGTATTTATGAACAATGAAGTTTTCTTCCAGTGTGGATAAGCATTTAGAAAGCTCTAGAACTGAATGAGCACTGGAATTCTCGCCTACAAATGAGGACAACAATTCTCTACCACTATAGTTGAGTACTGTAATTGTTACCTGATGGTGAACAAGCATTAAAGATTTCTACCATTCTAGCATTAGTATTGTCTACCACCAGAGTTCTCTTACACCACTGATGAACACTGGAATTCATCAGTAATGAGCATTAGAATTCACCCCCACCACGGCTCAGCTATATAGATTTCCCTACAATTTTGAACGAGCACTAGACTTCTCCACAAATATTGATGAGAATTGTACACTGCATGGGCTGGAGCGATAGCACAGCGGTAGGGCGTTTGCCTTGCGCACAGCTAGCCCGGTCGAGCCGGGTTCGATTCCTCCGCCCCTCTCAAAGAGCCTGGCAAGCTACCTAGAGTTTCTCGCCCGCATGGCAAAGCCTGGAAAGCCACCCGTGATGTATTCAATATGCCAAACACAGTAACAACAAGTCTCAAACTGAGACGTTACTGGGCCCGCTTGAGCAAATCAATGGGAGGACAGTGATACAGCGATACAGTACACTGCAATGAACAGTCTTCTCTCCACTCCACCCCTCCTTTTTCCCCACCTTTAATCTGAAAACCCAGCTTTGGGTGATGGATTGTCAGAAAGTTTGTCTGTCAGGCCCTGGAGGGAAGTTAATTTCAAGGAATCTCTACTTACTCCCCCCTTCTCTTTGGGGATCCATCAATCCATACTATCCCAGGAAACCCCCTTATGGACCTTAAACCCAGTGAACGTACCCAGAGGCATGGCCACAAGTTCACAAAGAGTGACTGGTTGGTGGTCTGGGAATGAGATGGAATCTCCTCTCCTCCACATGGGGAAGAGGCAAGATTCACACCGTTTGTCTCCACACTGTCTCTGGTTCCTCTGCCTGGGCCACCTCTCCAGACACCGTGTCCTGAGCGCTTTAAACGAAGCTTGCACCATTCGTGGGCACTGCAGCCCTAGTGGGTCCAATCCAAGTGCCACTGCACCCACCCACTCAGGAGCTAGCCTGCAAGAAGCCGCGCCTCCCGTACGGGCGCCATTGGCCAGCAGGGGGCGCGGTCTGACCGCGGGGCGTTCCCCACTCCTCCTCCCCCCTGGAGGGGGTTCTTGCAACCCGACTGGAGAGGTGCATTGCTCCAGCCGCAAAAATAAAGCCTCAAAAACGAGATTTTTGCGTTGCCCGCGGGGTTTCCCCACGCCCACCACCCGTCTCACGCTCTTCCCCTGGCCACAACCTAGCGGCGCGGTCTGGGCTGTGCATCACTAGACAGTACCTTGAGACGCGGGTCCCGTTCCTGGGCGGGATGGGGACAGCCCCGACAGCACTGCGGAGGCTGTCACCTCTCGCAGGAGCGCGCAGCGAGCACAGGCAAGGACGAGGGAGAGGAGAGAAGCGGTCGAGGGCACCGTGCTCCTCTGCGCTCGTGGACCGCGTGGGCAAGCGGGGTCCCCTGTCTGCTGCGTCCCCCACGCCAAGGAGACACGCCAGGACACCCCTGGGCAGTCCATGTGCCCTCCTTTTGGAACCTGAGCTAACACCTGACGGACTGGGGCGCGTGACTTTGGGGCCACCAGAACCTGCGCCCCTGGAATTCCGGTGTGCACAGTCCAAGGAGGCACACAGAGTGTGGGGGCCACTGGCTTGTTCTCTTACGGGGGCTTCCGTGAGATGCCAAGGGTTGCAGATGACTTCCTGGACTGCAGGATGAGGAGGGGTCCGAGGTGACCTCACGATGGGGCGAGAGGGAAGTCTATACCGGGGTCTCCACCGTCCCTCCCATCTTTCATTGACTTCCCCTTTTTAGTTACTCCAGTTTTCTGGAGGAACAGACAAAAAAAATTGTAGAGGAAAAAAAAATTAAACTTTTTAAGTGAACTTTATTGACATGTAATTTGCATGCAACAGAAAGCACGTTTCAGTGGATTTTGACAAACCACCATTTTAATCCAGATGTAGAACATATTCGTGACCCCCACCTCCACCCCCAAATTTGATGCCCTTTGCAGTCAATACTATGCCTCTCCCCTACATCATCCTGTCTCCTTGTGCAAATAGCCTTTGGTAGGCCTCTTTCCCTATGGCTGGGAGCCAACCCAGACATATTCTTGACTCTCAGGTTTTCTCTGCTTATGTTAAGAATCAGTCAGTGCTGTGTATTTAAGGAACTTGTCCTTTTTGCTGAATATGCCATGATCTAGCTAGCTACCTGGGTGTTCAGGCTGTTTATATTTCTATCCTTATCAATGCAGTTGCAACAAATATTTGTGCCCAATTCTTTTTGTCAACCATATTTTAATTGTTCCTTGGGGAAATGCCTAGAAGAAAAATCTGCCAAGTCATTGGGAACGTGTGTGTTTCACTTTCTTAGAAAGTGCCTGTTCTACATTGGTGGTGGAGAATAGGCACTGGTGGAGGGATGGGTACTCAATCATTGTGTGACTGAAACGTAATCACAAAAGTTTGTAAATCTGTAACCGTATCTCAAGGTGATTCATTTTTTTAAAAAATTTAAAAAAATAATAATAAAGAAAGTGCCTGTTCTAAAGATGATTATCTCCCCATTCCCACCAGCAAAGAATGCAGTGTCCACTGCTAAACTTGATTACGCTCGGAACAGATGGATGGGGTTTAATTTACGTAAAATATCCGTACACGTTTTAGTCTCTGCTCAGTTTGCTTCGATAGCCAGGTACAGGCACGTGACCAGCACCACTCACCAAACAGGGCTGCTTTTCTACAAAACAAGCCGCCCTCCCCACAGGAAACCTCCATACCAGGCTCCTAGCCCGGGAGCCATTGATGGATTGCTCTTGCTATAAACTCCTCTACCTCGTCTAGAGCTTGATAGAAAGTCTTAAACATGTCTTCCTGCCATAATGCATTTGCGATGCATCCTACTGCATGAATCAGTTCATTTCTTTCTTCTTTTCAAGATGGATTTTTAACTCTCTAAACTATTTTAAATCCGATAGCACAGTGGGTAGGGCATTTGCCTTGCATGTGGCTGACCCGGGTTTGAATCCTCCATCCCTCTCGGAGAGCCCAGCATGTTACTGAGAGTATCCTGCCCGCAGGGCAGAGCCTGGCAAGCTCCCTGTGGCGTATTCACTATGCCAAAAACAGTAACAAGTCTCACAATGGAGACGTTATTGATGCCCGCTCAAGTAAATTGATGAAAACAACAGGAGGACAGTGCTACATTATGCACCTCTTAAAGAGTGGTGTCCTCATGTGCTAGGTGAAAAGGAAGCTTAGATAGAGAAGAGAGCACCACATAAAGGGTGTTGTGAAGACCCTCCCAGGGT
>JAOXYA010431254.1:0-17456 GCA_028565675.1 Sorex palustris
CAGCATCCCATATGGTCCCCTGAGCACCACCAGGAGTAATTCCTGAGTGCAGAGCCAGGAGGAACCCCTGAGCATCGCCAGGTGTCACCCAAAAAGCAAGGGAAAAAAAGGAGAGAGAGAGAGAGAGAGAGAGAGAGAGAGAGAGAGAGAGAGAGAGAGAGAGAGAGCGCATCGCGAATCACAATGAAGTAGCCCTGTCCGTGACTGTAGAACCCACCCCGGGGCCCCTTCTCGAGGGCACCTGCAGAGAGGAGACAGAGAGGAGACACGGACATGGTCCGGAGACTCCGAATCTCCTTCCTTACCTCGCACTCTCGACAGCACCAGGTCCTTCAGGATCTGCATGACGATGCGGGCCAGGACGAGCATGGAGATGAGGTGGTACACCCTCCAGGGAGTCAGGGCCAGGAGCCTGCGGGGACACACGCCGTGATTCTGGGAAGTGGGGGAGGGCTCCCAGCCTGCTCCCCACCCCGGGCCAGGCCCCCGACCTGCCCTTCTTGCTTTCAAGACGACGTGCCCATTTGTTTGATTCTGTGGGCTGGGGCTAGACCCAGCAGTGCTCAGGGACTAGTTCCAGCTCTGTGCTTGGGAGAGCAGGTTTTGGAGGCAGGGGCGGGGAGGGAGTCCCTCCTGGCGGTGTTCAGGGACCATGCGGTGCTGAGACTCCTGGTCCTCCTGTGTGCAAGAGACACACTCGGCCCACTGGCAGCTCGTCCTCCCTCTCCCTCTCTCTCCTTCCCCCTCCCTGCTGTTGCAACACCCCCCTCCACCCCAGGGTGCCCCTGCCTTCCGCCTCCCTTCCCCCCTGCCACCCCCATGGAAAGATCAATTCTGGAGAGCAGTTTTCAAGCCAGCTTCATTTCTGTGGGGGTTTTTTTTGGGGGGGGAAGGTAGGGGGAATGACACCTGGTAGTGCTCAGGGATTCCTCCTGGCTCTGCCCAGGATGCTCCTGGTGGGGCTTCAGGGGACCCTGTGGGGTACTGGGGGTGAGAGCTAGGTCAGCAGCTTGCAAGGCAAGCCCCCTCTCTGTGAAGTGGTTCCCCAAAAACCCCATCGAGCAGGGTGGGAAAGAGAGGGCCAGGCATGAGACCCTGAGTTCGACCCCTGGCACCAGACCCCATGCTGAGCACAGTCCCGGCGGCCCTCAAGTGCCATCTCCCAGACACGACCACCAGGGTGTCTGACCACTGGCATACCTGTGGGTCCCGGCAATCCGTGCCACCAAAGTGTGCACGGACACGGCTGCACCGTGACCCCACCCAGCACCACACCCCAGCCTGGCGACCAAAGCACCAAGGGAAGCAGGAAAACTGAGGCGGTTGGCAAATCTGGAGGGTGGTGACCCCCAGTGACAAAATTCGTGCACATGTCCCGATGCCGGGAAAACCAGTTTCAGACACTGTTCACCCTCACACTGGGCATAACTTTCTCGCGCTTTCCACAGACTCTATTTTTTTTTAGGTTTATTTATTTATTGACTCTTTTTTTGGTCACGCCCCGCGGTGTTCCGGGGTTCCTCCTGGCTCTGCACTCAGGAATCGCTCCTGGCGGTGCTCAGGGGACCTTATGGGATGCCGGGGGACAAACCTGGGTCGGCGCGTGCAAAGCAAACACCCTCCCCACTGTGCTATGGCTCCGGCCCCTCCAGGGACTCTTTTCCATGTTCTAGTGCAGACCAAGACTCACTTGTGTGACTTCCGAGTCACGAAAGGAACACCAGGCAACCCTAAAGCGAGTCCCCGGAGATGAGGCGTTGACATTTCCTGTGGTGGAGGAGAGCAAACCCCTTCAGGTGAAGGTCTTCAGAGCTAGCCAGGAAGCCACAGAGGTCTTAAAAACAACCAGCCCACAAAACCCTGGAGTTGCAGTGCCAACCAGCACAGAGAGGCCACAGCAGCCTCCAGGGGAAGTTAAACTTCCAGGCAAGGAGAAATTAGGTCACAGGGGCCGAAAAGATAGGACAGTGGGTAGGGTGCTTGCTAGCTTGTGGTCAAGCCAGGTTTCCTCCCCGGCATCCCGTATGGACCCCCAAGCACCAGCAAGGGAACCATATTCCTGAGTGCAGAGACAGGGGGACCATGTTCCTGAGTGCATTCCTGAGTGCAGAGCCAGGAATAAGCCCTGAGCATTGCCGGGCGTTGCCCCACCCAACCCACACCTGCAAACGAAAGGAAAACTAGGTAATAACAGGACCCTGGGTTTGGCCCCTCCACCAAAAAAAAAAAATAAATAAAAAAATAAAAAAATAAAGGAAAGAAAAAATGAAAGAAATGTTCTCATTAAAATCGATAATCAGGGCTGGAGCGATAATACAGCGGGTAGAGCATTTGCCTTGCACGCAGCCGACCTGAGTTCGATTCCCAGCATCCCATATGGTCCCCTGAGCACCACCTGGAGTAATTCCTGAGTGCAGAGTCAGGAGTAACCCGGGTGTGACCCAAAAAGAAAAAAAAATCGATAAAACCCGTTGTTCATCGATTTGTTCGAGCAGACACTTGCGAAGGATTACGGAAATGTGCCGACATCTGAACCAAAAATAAGTGATGCCAGCTACAGCGAAAGCACCAAGGAAAACAGGGCTCATCCCTCCCCGCCCCAAAGGACCCAGGCCCGGCAGCCGAAAACCTCCAGAACCCAACTGCAGCCTCGCTCAAGGCCGCTCCCCACACACTCCGGCCAAGCCTCACGTACAAGTGGATGTATTCCTGGACCGCGTGGCCTCAAATCGTCATAAGACATCATAAGACACAACATAAGACACTCCCTATCCATTCTCCATAAGTACCACACCACGTTTGATGGGGTTCAAATAGTAGGCAACAAATCATAGAGGGAAACATATTTCTATATATATATGCATATACACATAGCTTCAGATACATATACGAAAGCTCCCATCACTCAACCTTTAACAACATGATAGTGGTATTCTAAACAATGTCTTCATAGCTCCTGCCTAAATAGAACAATCTTCACACTGTCTCCTCTATGGATACCTTTGTGTAGCATTTCAGTGGTTTTCCACAACAGATGATACAAAATATATAATTTCGGTTGTGCCTTGGGACAGGGATTGGGGCTTGGGATGAAATCATTCCAAATTTGGTGGTGGGATTGGTGTTTGAATATTAGTTATAATTAAATATTGTGAACCACCTTGTAGCACTGTAGCACTCACTGTCCTCCCATTGTTCATCGATTTGTTTGAGCAGGCCCAGTAACGTCTCCATTGTGAGACTTGCTGTTACTGTGTTTGGCATATCAAATATGCCACGGGGAGCTTGCCAGGCTTTGCTGTGTGGGCGAGACACTCTCGGTAGCTTGCCAGGCTCTCTGAGAGGGGCAGAGGAATCGAATCCAGCTCGGCCGGACTGGCTGCATGCAAGGCAAACACCCTACTGCTGTGCTATCCCTCCAGCCTTATAAAAATAAAAAAAAAAAAAGAAAAAAAAAACAGGGCTCAGTTTGGGGTTCCCGGGACTCCCAGGGAGTCACTCCTGGCAGTGTGGGGGAGGCACACAGTGACTGAGAAAGACCTCACCTCCCACACGCAGAGTATACCCTCGGCCACAGGGCCAGCTTGCCACCGCGCCCCCACCAAAAAAAAGTGTTCGCCATGTATAATGTTCTCATTTAAACTCAGTAATGAAAGGAAGTCATTTCCAACCAGGCACCCCAAGGAAAGTTCCAGGGAGCTGTCCTCATGGACGCCAGTCCCCCTCTGCCCGAGAGAACCCCCTAGACTCAGCGGCCTCCTGCGTCAGAGTCTCACCAGCTCCCAACGCTCCACGCCCTGCCACCACCGTTATTACTGGGAAATGGGGTGAGGGTGGCTCATTCCCTAACATGGAGCCCCAGAGAATCCACAAGCTGACACCGGTGTCGGCAGCCCCAGGGAGCCAGAAAGCAGACGTGTAAACAACAGCTACCCTCCAGTGTCCCCTGCCTAGAGAACATGGGTGCCAGCCGGGACCTCCAGGGGACGTCAGACTCTGCTGGGGGAGACGAGACCGAGCATCCCAGCTGGGGAGCAGGGGCTGGAGAAGAGCTTGGGAAGGCCGTCCCTGTGCCTGCTGGCCATTCCTGTGCCTTTGGGAATGGCCGGGAGGGCCACACCCCACGGTGCTCAAGGCTGACTCTGGAGGTGCTTGGGGGAACCACACATGGTGCCCGATAGATTTGAGAAGCCAGACAGAGGGACAGAGATGAATAAAGTGCAGGAAATCGGAGAAGTTTATTGAGGTGCGCTCAAGGCTGGAGCGATAGCACAGCGGGTAGAGCATTTGCCCTGCACGCTGCTGAGCCAGGTTCGATCCCCGGCATCCCATAGGGTCCAACTGTGCACCGCCAGGAGTAATTCCTGAGTACAGAGCCAGGAGTAAGCCCTGAGCATCACGGGGTGTGACTTCCCCCCCAAAATAGTAGAATAAATATTGGAATGTGCTCCCAGGCGGAGTTCTATAAACCTCTGATGTAGCTGGGGGAGAGCTGCACCCTGGGAGGGATGAAGGGGGCCTTTAAGTTGTCTTGGGTGGTGTGAGGCTGAAGTAGAACCATGCTCCACTTTAAGACCGAAACTCAGCAGGCCTAAGTCAAAGTTTCCCCCATCAGAAAGTCCCAACTTCTCAGAAAACAGTATCATCCTGGGCAGATAAACCGCCCCGTTGGCAGCTGCCTATCGAAGAAGGGGGCATGGGCAGTGGTGCCCAGCCAAGCAGAGAGGGCTGAGGGAATGGAGTCACGGGGAAGTCCCAGGACCAAGAATTGGAAACATAGTCTTGGTCCCTGAAGTCACCTGACCGGACAGGGACCAAAATTGGAAACACAGTGCCAGTTCTTAGGGAAAAAAAATGCTGTTATGTAACCAAACCCTATATAAACTGCTCAGAATTCGGAGTCAGGGTTCTTGTGAAGACTTCACTGTGTTGGATGAGACATTCGTAGGGGAGGGATGTGAGGAAGCACGGGATGCAGCCTGGGGGCTTCCTGTCCCCGTGCTGAGGGCAGGGGGATGTTTGATTCTGGGAATGTCACTATTTCATCCCCCGTTCTGCCCCACATTAACCTTACAGTACTGGAGATTGAACCCAGGGCAGCCCAGAGCAAGCGCCCTATCCACTGCGGTCCCCTGCTGGCCACTGTCTGTCCCCTGTCCCTCGTCTCATCTTCCTGTGCACGACTGCACAGGCCTGCCTCAGCGTTACTGATTTTCCTGCACTGCGGACATGTGTGAGTCCAAGGGCTGCCCGCTCATGCTGAGCTAGAGAGAGAGTCCCTGTGAGGTGGCAGGTGATGGGACCCCGACAGCCCGGGGCTACGAGGAACAACTGCCACCACGAAAAGGACAGAGAAGCTACTAGAATGCTAGTGTCTGGACTGTCATTCAGAAGCTCACTACAACTCCCTGAAAGATGGTCTCGGGAGACAGGAGGGGAGGTAAGGGGTGTGCCTGCAAGCAGTGGGCCCTGGACTGGCCCTAGTCCCCCACACGCCGTGAGCATCTCTGGGGGTGGTCCTGGGTGTCCCCAGCAGTGACTCAGGAACACCAAACCCTCAGGCCCTCGCATTGAGCCAATGGTCAAGGTTGCTGAGAGCTCCTGGATTGGGTGGTTCCCTCAGCTCCAAAATAGGATTGTTGTTGTTGTGGTTTAATCAGTTGCAATTGTTTCCATTCATGCCACTGAATAAGGAAAGCCTAAAATGCCCATTTCATCATGAAGAATCCTGCAAGGCTAAACTAGATGGCCCAATGGGACCAGTTACAAAGCAAAAGGGACAGTTAAGAAACAAAAGGTCACAACAGACATCTTGGGTCCTGGGCAAGAAGGTCTCCTGGGACCGGGCAGGCGTCAGCACTCAGTCCTCCCCACTGGAGGCTTACAGACACTTGGTTTGTGATGTCAGAAGGGCTCCCCCCCCCCCATAGACCTTTTTATATCTTCAAAGCGACCTGGGGCCCAAAGGCACTGGCCCCTCCCCCTCTGTGGGTAGTTCCGCCTTGGGGGTGAATCTGGACAGCCTGGCTTTGTAATTGCATCAAAAAGGAAGGTCAGGAAGGGCGTTTGCTTTCCTTCCTGTAGATGCTCAAGCACAGACTTTGCCCAGAGTCTTCCTTCACTTGGAGTAAGTTCATGAAATGACTTCCTTTTTTATCCAGGGACTCTTGTCATGAAAATGGGCTCTCCTGGGGCAGAACCGTTTACCCAACAATCTGCAGCCCACCACCCATCATGGGGAGCTGGAATATCATTTCATGATGGGATCAAGTGTTGGACCTCCTGACATCCACCTGAATCCAAATCTCAACCTTCTGAGCCTCGGCTACACTTGGCTCTGAGGTTTCCCAGCCCAGTGTCTAGTTCCTGAGAGAACCGTGGGGATAGATGCAGTGAGTAATTTACCCTGGAAGAAAAGAAAAAGGTGCTGGGGCCAGGGAGAGTTCAGTGACTAGGGACACGCCTTCAGGAGCTGGAGTTTGTTCCTGGTGCCACCTGGCTCCCCAAATGTCATCGGTACTGTCCTGTTGGTCCCTGAGCACCCCCAGCGAGGCGGGACCAGAGAAGCACCTCATCTCTGGGCCTCTGCATTGAGTGACCAGTCCACTGGGCTGGGCAACATTGATGTCCCCACCCCTCCCCCAGGTCTCC
Source organism: Sorex palustris (assembly GCA_028565675.1). Classification (NCBI taxonomy): domain Eukaryota; kingdom Metazoa; phylum Chordata; class Mammalia; order Eulipotyphla; family Soricidae; genus Sorex; species Sorex palustris. The sequence continues at coordinate 6,652 of JAOXYA010431254.1, forward strand.
TGAGCACCACTGCAGGGCTGCACCCCCACCCACCCCTCCAAAAAAAAAAAAGAAAGAAAAAGGTCGCAGAGCACTAGGACCTCTGACTTGGAAAACACACCCAACCTTAGATGTGCTTAAACAAGTATCTGTTGGAACGAGGAGGAGAGGGTAGATGAAAAATACACATGGGGCTGGAGTGACAGCACAGCAGGACAGCAGGTAGGGCGTTTGCCTTGCATGCGGCCAACCCAAGTTCGATCCCCGGCATCCCATATGGTCCCCCAAGCACTGCCAGGAGTAATTCCTAAGTGTTGAATCAGAAGGGACTCCTGTGCATCACTGGGTATGACCCAAAAAGCAAAAAAAGAAAGAAGAAGAAATACACAGAAGATGGGCCGGCATCATAGCCCAGTGGGGAGGGTCCCTACTTTGATGCAGCCAGCTATATTCGATTCCCTGCCCCACACAGGGACCCTAAGCCTTGGCGGGGGTGGTCCCTGAGCACAGAGCCAGGAGTCAACCTGAGCACCGCTGGGTATGGCCACAAACAAATCAAAATCAACAAAAGCTAGAGTTTTCAAGATTTCAGAAAGAAATCTTTTCTTTTTCTTTTCTTTTTTTTTTTTTTTTGCTTTTGGGGCCACACCCGATGATGCACAGGGGTTACTCCTGGCTCTGCACTCAGGAATTGCTCCTGGCGGTGCTCAGAGGACCATATGGGATGCTGGGAATCGAACCCGGGTCGGCCACGTGCAAGGCAAATGCCCTACCTGCTGTGCTATCACTCCAACCCCAGAAGGAAATCTTGATGTGGAGGGAAGCAATAATTAGATCAGTGATCAATCAGCGCCTAACTGAAAATGAGAAGCCTTGTTTTTGAGGGAAAGGTTCCTTGGGTAGGAATGATGGAAACCTGGGTATTGAGACGGGGGAGGGAAAGAAATAGGAAGGAAAGAGAAGGGGGTGAACTCCCAGCAGCAGGGGACCGAGACATCCCGCAAGAGATGCAAGAGAGTGCTGCTGAGGCCCGTGTGTGCTGAGGGACTGGATGCCAGGGCCAGGCTCCCCCTGGTCCAAGCTGGGGGTGATAATCCAGTGAATTCCGAGAATGTGCCCAGGTCAGCGAGGCCTGGTAGAGAAAGGCACCAGACAGGGCCGGTCAGGGCAGGGAGTGCAGAGGGAGGGAGAAGCCAAGGGACAAAGTCCATCTGAGGTCATGGGAAAGGGAAACCAAGCTCAGGGGTCTGACCTGGAATTAAGAGAAAAGACCCTTCCCACAGCAATAGCCCTGGGCCAGAGGGGCTGGCTCTATAGTGCCACCTGGTGCGCAATACCTGTCCAGCCAGGGGGGCGGGCGCTGGCTCAGTGACAGGTTTCAGGACCAGAGTTGTGGGGACCAAACCGGATTCAAGCCCAGAGACCCTGTGACCCGGGACTTCTCAGGCCCTGGGTAGATCTGCCCTTCTCCCAAATGGGAAATCACCCAAATTCCTTCTCGCTCCTGGGCCTCTCTGTGATCTGAGAGTTCAGAAACCTTGGAGCAGGGGTGTATGAATGTGAATGTGTGTGTGTGGGGGGGGGGGGTGTCAGTGGTTGATGGTGTATATGTGTTCAGGAGTCTCAGTGTGTATGTGTGTGGTGCAGACATGAATCTGTGTCTATGTGTGTGTACATGAATCTCAATGTGTTGTGTGTGTGTTTGTATGTTTGTGTGGTGGTGTGTGTATGCAGGTGTCTCAGTGTATAGCTATGTGTGGTGCAGACATGAATCTGTGTGTCTACGTGTATGTACATGAATCTCAATGTGTGTGTGTGTATTTGTGTGGTGTATGTGTGCAGGCGTCTCAGTGTGTATTCATGTGTGGTGCAGACATGAATCTGTGTGTCTGTGTTTACATGAATCTCAGTGTGTGTGTGTGGTTGTGTGGTGGTGTATGTGTGCAGGCATCTCAGTGTATAGCTATGTGTGATGCAGACATGAATCTGTGCATACATGAATCTCAATGTGTGTGTGGTTGTGTGGTTGTGTATGTGTGCAGGAGTCTCAGTGTGTATCTTTGGTGGGGCAGACATGAATCTGTTTGTCTATGTGTGCGTGTGTGTGTGGTTGTATGGTGGTGTTAGGTGGTTGTGTGGACAGGATCCTCCAGTACCCGCAAACCCTCTCAGACTGCATCTGCCATGGCAACATCCTCTGAGGCATTTCCCTACACCCAGAGGCACACCACACATTTCAAAGTCAAGTCAAAGGGACCCAAACGCCCGCAGAATTTGAGGGTTTCTTCCCTTGGAACTAAATAACACTAGGCCGATGCTTGGGGGGGGAGGGGGAGGGGAGGCAGCCACCACACAGCAGCGGGTTCAATGAGCCTTTGTTTGGGTGGGCAGGAAGAGGTGGCTGCAGAGTGAGGGTCTCCCCAAGCTAGTTTCTTCAACACAATCCTTGGAAGCTCGCTCTGGGGAAACCCCAAGGGCATAAGGGTGAGGTTGGGGAGATGTATCTACAGCCATGGGGCCTGGGATCCAGGGTTGGGCCTCCTTGGCTCCAAACCCTGCCCTCCCGAGTTCCTTTTACTGAACTAATCTACAGGACCAGAATGTTCTAGAAAAACATTTCAAAGTTAAGCAATTGCCCCATCAGTCCCTGCCCCCTGAGTGGCCACTCAGGGTGAACAAGCAGCTGTCAACTCAGTCCCACACTGTCTGTCCAATGGGCCGTCTCCACGTGCCAACTCAGACCACTGTCTGCCTGACCCCAAGACAAGGCCGGCCACTGAGTGGTTCCATGACAACGCCAATCCATCTATCCTTCCTCCGTCAATCTGCAGCCCTCATCTTTGGTCTGATAGTGGGTTTCTGGAGGGGTGTGGGGAAACCTCACAGCTATGCTCCCGGCCACACTGCCTGGGATATGTCTCCATAGTTGGGCTCAGCTGCCACGGCACACAAGATCCCACACCCAGAGGCACTGAGATGCTCCACAGGGCCAAGGGTCTTGCTCCAGGACCCCCCTTTCCTCCCCAGCGCCGACCTGTAGTTACATTTGTGGGGGATCACACCCAGTCGTGCTCAGGGACCATCTGGGGTACCAGGGATCAGAGCAGGGGCAGCTACGTACAAAGCAAGAGTCCTCTGCTTGCTTTGTGAGTCTCGGCACACACATTCTCACTTTATAGTTTTATTCACTTGCTCTTTTCTTTACCATTGGCCCTCCCCAGCACTGGGTCCCAGACACCCCGAGGCAAGGGCCCACGTCTGGGCCACCAAAGCTCCCCAGCACTGCCCAGCACAAAGGCTGCCCCAGTAATAAACACTTTAGCTTTGTCTCTTTCGATGGCTGTTGAACGAACCCATTACGAGAATGAAATAATCAGGGAGGTAAAGGATTCTCTCATCCACTGTGAAATCCGCAAAACACATAACTATGACAGTAATAGCTTGCCAATTGAAAACATATAATAATTTATGGGAAGCATCATAATTTCTAAGTCATTTGGGGGCTGGGGAGACTATAAAGGACTGAAGTCTCGTCTCGCAGACATGGTGCACCAAGGTTGATCCGTAGGACTGGACTGTCTGGTCCCCAAGTACCACCAGTTTTTGCCTTGAAGGTCCCAGCACAGCTGGACATGAGCAACAAACCGGATGCCAGCATGGAACCACCTGGAGATAATATCACTGGGAGGGCCCCTGGCCTCCCAAACTCTGCTTAAGAATCCCTACACACACACACACACACACACACACACACACACATACACACACACACATATTTTCTCTATGTAATTTATTCCCCTTAGTTCTACGACCAATGTCTTCTGGCTTTGTTTGGACTCTTCATCAGTCCTGGCTCCTCTTTGGCACCCAGAGGTGGCAGCATCCGCTCCCTGATCTTTCTCCACTCACAGTTCATGGCAGAACGTCTTGCGCTCCTTCCCCTTGGCTGCGAAGGGCAACCCCGCATCTCCTCTACAGCAGAGCAGTGTTGGGTTGTCTCAGCTGGGATGCAGAACTGTCTTCTTGCCCTAGACCCCCACAGACGGCATACCTCTTGCTTCTACTTTTCAACTGCTGGAAGTGATGCCACTATATCCACCAGTGAGGCCTGAACTTCTCGTCCTCAACTTTTCATTGCTCTGATTAAATATCATTTGCAAGATAGAGTGAGAGTTTTCCACGTCTGGCATTCCTACTTTGAACAAACTGGCAGGCTACCGAATGTATCCTGTCCACAGGGCAGAGTCTGGCAAACTCCCTGTGGCGTACCCAATATGCCAATTACCAGTAACAATAATGGGTCTCATTCTACTAAAGAGCCTTGAATATAATCTCAGGCTAGGATGAAGGAGACGTTACTGGGGCCTGCTCGAGGCAATCGACGACTAACAGGATGATTTGTGATTTGTGATTTGTGAGACAGGTACGGGGGTGAAGGCACAGATCTTGCACACACTGGGTCCTGGTGCATCCCCAGGACCCCAGGCATTATTCGGGGGGACCTGCAAGGTCCAAGTGGCACCTCAAGTCCGAGCCCTCCCACGGAACCACCGTACCGCATGGCTGCGCATCACCAGGTGGGACCCCGGGGCCTCTCTAGTAGTGTTGGAGAGACCCCAAATAGAGTTCAACACACCATCTCACATACAGGGTGAAAAGGGGCAATGTTCACCACCGAAACGTTCCTACATTATGAGCGATTGAACTTAGCAAGGATCACAGTTCAACACAGCAGGTAAACTCAAAGATAATCACTGGAAGAAACACAGCCCACGCCTGGAAACAGGGTCACAGGTGAAGACGGGTGCCAGAATGGGGTCAGATCACAAGATGGGCCCAAGCCCGGGGCACAGGACTCCGCCCAAAGGGCTTCATCAAACGTCCTTCCCACGAAGCAGCCACTCGCTCCACCAAGACACATCTGGAGTGGACACCAGGCAGGATGCCACCCTGTGACTCAGGGCCCAGAGCCCAGCAGGAGCCGTGAGAGGCAAGGCTGGAGGGGGGCAGCTTCCTGCCCTGGGCCCCCACTGCGCTGCCCTGAGACCTGCAGCTTTAAGTTGCTGTCCGGGTTTCACTTCCTGTGCAAGTCTGAAGCTGTTTCAGTTCAGTGAGTGCATGCGCATACACACGTATGCACGCACACATGCATGCACACACTTACATGTATACACATACATACACGCACATACACACACATGCATGCACATGCATGCGTGTGCACACACATATACATATACATGCATATACACATGCATGCGCATACACACTCATGCACACACAGTGCAGGCATATACACACATGCACACGCATATGCATGCATGCACATGCACATACATACACAATGCATATGAAACGCACGCACACACATGCATGGTCTGTACCATTACAAGGGTGCACATGAGGTCTACAGTCCTGGGGAAGGGGGTTACTGACAGAGACCTGATGCAATATTTTACTGAATCAGTAAACACCAAAACAAAAGATTGAGGGGGCTGGAGAGAGAACGCCGGGTCTCAGTCGCTGGCTGATTCCGCACTTGTCTCCCGTCTGGACTTCCGAGTATAGAGGCGGGAGTAAGCCCTGAGCAAGATGGAGCCCAGGAACAAGCAGCAAAGCTGGCAGCATGGAATTCAACAGATGGAGTCAGTCTGCTTGTTAGAGAGTAAAGGGAGAGCGGGAAAGAGGAAGAGAGGGATGGAGAAAGAAGGGAGGGAGAGAGAGAAAGAGGAGGAAAGGAGAGGGACAGAGAGCAAGGAGCACTGGGGGGGAGCGGAGGAGAGAGGAGCAAGAGAGAGGGGGAGGAAGGGAGGAGTGAGAGGAAGGGAGAAGAAAAAGGGAGGGGAGGGAGGAGGAGAAGGAGGGAGGGTTAAGGGAGGGGTGAGGGGGGGTGAGGAGGAGGAGGGGGAAGGGGAGGGTCTTGTCTTACAGCAGGCTTCTGTGCGACCGTGAACCAGCACTAGGTCCTGAGTCCAGAAGGCCACAGCAGTGCTTTAAGCTAGCTGCCCCCCAGACCCCCATTTCCATGGTCCAGAGAGACCCAGAGGGCAAGGACTTGCTGGGCTCCTCCCCCGCTCCCAGGTTGAGAATTCTTCCCAGCTGGCCCCCAATTCCAGAGCTAGCCAGACTCAGCTCACCGGGAGGGTGGGAAAGAGACTCTTCCTGCAGGCTGTTCGCCTCTGCGCTCAAAGCTAGAGAAGGAAGCACCGCTTCTCAAGACAGGCACCGAGAAAACAAGCGGAAGAGCGAATCCCCAGAAGCAGCGGTGCGAGCAAGGGGCGCCTGTGCAGGCTGAGTCTCTCTGACCCCTGATTTTCCTGGCTACCCCCACCCATGGGCCCAGGACAGCAGGAAGGGAGCGAGAGGGGGCCCCAGAGGCCATCGAATTCCCTGTGGGCCTCAGCCCTCTAACCTGTGTTTCTTACAAGGAAAGGTGATGGAAACAGAGAGTGACTGAGGTTGCACAGAGGACGGGAGCGTGGGTGGACGGTTCCGTGGCTCAGACGCGTGATGAGGAGTCCCAGCGCTGGGAGGACCGGGAGGACCTGTCTGTGACCTCGCAGGGAATAGGTGAAAAACAAAACAAGTCTTGGCTGTTAAAGCAAGTCCACAGGCCTGAGGCTGACAGGCAGGAGGCTGCCACTTCCATTCCAGAACCAACCCACAGGCCATGTGTGTCCCTTCCTACCAGCCGCCACCAGGAGTGAGCAAGCACAGAATAAGTGTGTGAGCCAAAGTCAGGGTCACAGCCCACAGCAGCCCGAGACACGGGTTCGACTGTAGCGTGTTCCTTGGAAAAGCCTGAAGAAATGCAGGAGAAACCCATTAACAGCCCGAGAAGCTGAGAGGGGATGCAAAACATGTTGTGAGATTTGGGGTTTTGCTTTGGGGGGCCACACCCAGGGGTGCTCCTGGTTCACTCTCAGCTCTCTGCTCTGGGCAGAGTCTGGGGACCTTGTTGCAGAGCAGATGGGACCCCCACATGGACAACAGGGGCCCAGCCGCTGGACCCTCTTTCGAGCCTGGGGATTTTTTGTTTGTTTGTTTTTTGCTTTTTGGGTCCCACCCAGCGATGCTCAGGGGTTACTCCTGACTCAGCCCTCAGGAATTACTCCTGGCAGTGCTCGGGGGACGCTATCTATGGGATGCGGGGATTGAACCCAGGTCAGCCGCATGCAATGCAAATGCCCCACCTGCAGTAGTATCTGGGGGTTTTATTCAAAGTCTGATGCAGGAGCCAGAACAACCATACCGCAGGTTGTAGCCCACTGTTCCCACCGCCTGACACAAGGCAGACCTGGGCTGGATCCCCAGCATCCCCACATGGTCCCCTGAGCCCCACCAGGGGTGATCCCTGAGCTCAGAGCCAGGAGTCAGCCCTGAGCGCTGCTGGGTGTGGCCCCCAAACAAAACAATAACAAAAAGTCTGATTTGGGGAGAATGACCCTGGACAAACTGGCAGGCTACTGACTGTAACCTGCCCACACAGCAGAGTCTGGCAAACTCCCCGTGGCGTACCCAGTAAGTCAACTACCAGTAACAATGAAGGGACTCATTCTCCTAACTGAAAGAGCCTTGAATATGGCACTTGTTTAAAAATCTCAGGGCTAGGACGAAGGAGACGTTACTGGGGCCTGCTCGAGGCAATCGACGAATAACAGAATGGTCGTGATCGTTGTGACCTGTTCTAAAAGTAAGTGTGTGTGTTGTGTGTGTGTGTGTGTGTGTGTGAGAGAGAGAGAGAGAGAGAGAGAGAGAGAGAGAGAGAGAATGACTTCTACAGTCTCTCCACCTCGTTTACTACACATTCTATACTTGGCCCATTAACTGTTTTGTTTTGTTTTGTTTTCTTGGATCCAGAGTTTTAATACATTTCGACGCATTAGAAAACCATGCCCACAAGAAAATGAAATGCTCCTAATGGTCATTGGCGGGTGCTAGGGGGCTCCCTGACCCTGACCCTGGCAATCACAGACAGGGCTGACCTCAGGAGCCCGGGTGCCAGCCAAGGGCAGAGGCCGGGGGAAGGAAGGGAGGCGGTGGGCATGGCAGCCCCACCTAGGGGCTCAGAGCCCCCCCCCACCCCTTTCCTGCCCATCCAGCAACCACAATACTAGCCGACTGCCCCACGCCACCCCACAGACCAGATGTCACTTCCCCAAACCCTAGGCTCTCCTGGCCGGGGCACCCACCCGAGTCCTGGGCTCTCAGGGCCTGGGGTCATTCAGTCACCTTGAAATTACAAAGTTCTTCCTGGTTGGGTTTCAGGCATCCATTGTTTCAACAGAGACCCCTCACCAAGGACCACTTCCCTCCACCCATGCCCACTCCCCCCACCTCCACTGAACTCCACTGGCCTGGGCCAGTCTGCCTCCTTCCTTTCTTTTTTTTTTTTTTTTTTTTTTTTTTTCTTTTTGGGCCACACCCTGCAATGTACAGGGGTTCCTCCTGGCTCTGCACTCAGGAATTACTCCTGGCGGTGCTCAGGGGACCCTATGGGATGCTGAAAATCGAACCTGGGTTGGCTGTGTGCATGGCAAATGCCCTACCTACTGTGCTATTACTCCAGCGCTGAGATGCTGCCTTTCAAGAAAAAAAAAATGTTCTGCAGTGTGGTTTACAGTCCCCTGGCTGATGGGGTTTCCCACAGAACGCTGAACCACTTTTTAGAACGCTTCCCTCCACCAGAGACACCGCCCCCTCCCCGTCCTAGACCCCAGCCCCCTCAAACCACTTCAGGATGTTTAACCTAAAGACAGTGTCCTCCCCTGGGTCAAGAGGGTGTCCAGGAAAGGGAACTGCAGGAAGTCAGAGCAAGGCCGAGGGAGAAAGAGGAGTGGCAGGAGGCGACCTTGGTGATACTGTACTAAAAACTACCTCCACTATGTCAGGGAGGGCCTCCGGGCCAGCCGGCCACAGCGGGGGCCGCTCAACATTGAACCCAGGAGCCGTGGTCTTTAATCGCAGCCCAGGCATGGGAAGTCCCCGTGCAGAGCCTGGGAAACACTCCGCCTTGGTTCCCAGGTCGGTGTACTGGCAGGACAGCAGCCGGTCACAGTGACAGGCAGCTCCTGACCACGCCGAGTGCTACCTGGGGACCCCTCTATGGTGCTGGGGTTCAGCTCGGCCAAGTGCATGCAAGGCAAGTGCCACACCTACTGCATTGTCTCTCTGGTTCCCACAAAGGGGCTCCTTCCACACACCCACCTTGAGGCCAGTTTCCTTGACACCCCACCCAGCTTCCCTGCTGGTGCCCCAGCCTGGGTGCCCAGGGGACACCACCCACCCACAATCACCAACTCACTTCCGGCCAACCTTTGCCTGACCATCAATCCACAGGGCGGTCAGGCCTCTCCTCCCATTCCCCACAGCTGAAACCTCAGAAACCTGCTTAGGGGCAAGCCCTACTAAGTCACACCCTCCTCCCACTCACCCTCCCACTTGTCCCCACGTCCCCTCCCGAGTCCCCCCTCCCCCGTGCCCTTCCCCACTGCCTGTCTTCACTGCCATGTTCTCCTGCTAAGGTTCCACTTCCTCTCTGACCCCCAATCTACCCTGGGGGACCCCTGAAGGGTCAAGGGATGCCACTGTAACTTAAACTTCTCAGCTGGGCCAAGGCCTGACCCACCCCACCACCACCATCCCAGTTCACTCCGAGTCTAATCTTACTCGGGGCCTTGGGACACAATGTTCTGGAATATTCCACAGCAGAGGCCAGCTGCCTGGCTCATTCCCTTATTTGCTCTCCCCGGGTCCCCACAAGGTCACTCATCAGAGAGTGACAGGCCGGAACTGACCACCCTCCCAAAGGCACCCCTGCCGGTCCCCCTGTCCCTGATGGTTTTCCTCTCCGGCTCCCAGTTCCCACTCATGATCCACCAAATTCCTTTCTACAAGGAAAGGGAGTCTCCTTACCTCTGTCCACCGCCATCTCCCTAGCCTGGATAGTTGCCGCCCATAGCACCAACAACAAGGTATGAAGAATTTGATGGGGGATCTTGAGAGAAGGATGGGGTGTGGCTCATGGAGATTGGACCAGGACCAACTTCCGGAGCACAGACTCACAGCCGCCTCCTCACAAATGGGTCTGTCCACCCCCGGAGTACATAAAACTCTCTCCACCCACCTCATTCTCTCCTCCTCTCTCTCTCTCCCTTTCTGTCTAGTCAAAACTCAGGAGCACCCATTCATGCTTCCAGGAATCACTGCGAGCACAGCGGCACTGAGGAGAAATGATGCCTGGATGCACCTCTTATCAGCCTGTGAAACACGGCCGGCTCTTCTTGGTCCATTTAGCACTCTCATGGCCTTGGCGTGATCTGCTTACTAATATATTTCTCTCTCTCTCTGGGGGCCTGGAATGTGCCTTCGTCATCCTAGAATTCCCAGCAGCCAGTCATCGTGATACACCTCATTTATTTGGACTCGTGGGTTCAAAAACACTCGTGTTCAACAGAATGAAAAAGGGAGCAAAAGGAAGTGGACGTCAAGTCATCGCCCCAAGAACAGAACCATCGGCAGGGGTAAAATCACCAACCAGGAGGCGAGCTGGCCTCGAGAGCTTCGTACTTCCTGCAGCAGAGGAAACCCTGATGCATTTCTAGAGTGAACATTCACCTGCAAACACTCCGAGTCTCAGACCCCCGGGCAGGCCTCAGGCTCTGGGGAAAAGCCTATTATGGGCACTCAGGGAAGAGCCACTTCATAGCAGCATCAGAAGCAAACTCTGGGGGCTAGAGCAGGTAAGCCGTTTGCCTTGCATGCGGCCAACCCAGGTTCGATTCCCAGCATCCCATATGGTCCCCTGAGCACCGCCAGGAGTAATT